>JAUZNJ010063027.1:0-18716 GCA_034780135.1 Jordanella pulchra
TGAGCCAATTAAATGCAGAACATTGCTTTGGTTTGCAGGATGATGGGACAGAAGTAGAAAAATGTGGAACTATCCCGCACAAATTGGTACATCTAGTCACCCTAGTAAGTTAAGAAATTACCCCTTGTATATCCAATGTTTTGATCAATTAAAGAATGTATGTTTTGACTATCTGATTAAAAATCTCATATCTTAGTTTTGTCACAATAACTTGTTACTGACTGTACAGGAATGAACAACTTAAGGTTTTGTTTATTATTTTTTAGAAAGAACACAAAGGAGAAGACGCACCCTAGCCTTCCTTTTGCTAATGAGGTGTTGCAGGAGGAACTTTAAGGAACATTTTATTTCTATTTCTTCCTTGCCAAACTAAAAGGAAATATATTTCTAAAATTAGCACCTCAATCGAAATTAGGAGAAACATAGAATATGAACACATGTAATATGGGTGATAAAAGCCCTTTTTATGCATCCAGTGTCATTAATTTAAATGTTTAAACCGAATGCTGTCACATGCGTAACCTACACGTAGCACATTTGGATGCCCCTTTGCTGTGCTTATGCGTTTTAACATGTCTGGTGTATTTTAGCCTTAAAAGGTGTTTTTTAAAGTTATTGTTTTACCTCTGACAGTTTGAATTACATTTATCATGCTAAAAAATAGCTATCTATAACTATTTTTGTGCAATTTTACCAGCAGATTATGAATCTATCAATAACTAGAACTGAAAGTTCTAGTTAATTAATATGTCATTCAAATCAAGGGTAAGGTCAAATAATGATCATTAGTTAATGGTTATAACTGACAATTTGCTCAACAATTATCGTGTGTTTTTTGTGACTGGACTTTTTGAACCGGCTGATAAAATCCATGTGGTCTCCACCATCAGTAAAAGTTGGTAACTTAGTTTAAAAAGAGCTATTAATCATTAACCAAAAGGAAAATATTTGTCACTATACATTCAAATACTCAGAGGAAGTCAATCCTCCTCTTAAAGACAATCGGTCACAGATGTATAAATAATCAAAGACAACTACACTTTTTAATAAACCAATCAGTATGTATCTACTAATCATATTCATCCAGGCAAGATACCCACTCAAATAATAAAAAGATCCTAACTTGTTTCTGTCACAAGGGAGGGGAAAACGGTGGGCTTTGGTCTGGTTTCAATGTGAGGAGTTGTATTGGCGGCGGCTTCACTCCAGTTCGTCTGGGTCCTATGTCTGCCTAGACCACTCAAAGTCAGTCCAATATAGGACAGGTGAAATACTGACATCTGAATACAATTAGAATTGAAATATTGATGTAAGACTTTAGAAAAGGTGCGGGCATGCTCTTTGTGTTGGTGTTTTGATTACCAATATTTTGCACTACTAATGTGTAAAATATATCGAATTACGCACAAGAACAATTTAAGCGCCAACCGAAAAAGAAAATGTAACCCTGGATTGCAATTAAATCGTCAGCATCATAGCAAACGTGCATAATTTATTGTGCTATTTCTCTAAGACGTAGGGAGCACAGTTTCCAGGTGTTGAAAACAAAAAAAAAAACGTTTAAAATTACTATCATATCAACAACAACGGGCTGCTGTGTTCATAGTAGCCTTTCTCTTAGGATTTTTTTCCTGTTCAACTGATCATTGTAAACTGTAAACATGATTATGAGTGTGTGCAGACAGGATAGCTAACATGTTTATTAGCATGTCGAGGGCATTTTCATTTTCATCAACATGTTAAATTGCTCAAATAATGACTGTACATATATAAGATAAAAAAAAAGAAGTCTTTACAACAGAAAGGGGACTATTTAGAAAAATACTCAGGCTCATTGCTGAAGACCCTAATTTAATGTTATGTGTGCATTTTTACAAAAGCAGCAATTCCCTATGAACCATAGTGAGAGGCATTATTCACACTGTGGTAAAGTGGGAGACGGCAAACATTCTCATAAATGGTCGACCAAACAAAGTGACTCCAACTGCATGGATATCTCATGAAGAAGCTCAAAAAAAAAAAAGAACAGCATCTAAAGCACTGCAGGCTATTGCAGTAGAAATACACAATATGCATGTTGTGACCACCTCTTTAGATGAGTTTTGATTAATTAGTACAATGCATTAGGCTCTCTGTACCTGTAATATATTTAGTTACACTCTTTTTTTCTTAATGTTTAAGTTATAGAGGTCAGGAGGTGCTTAGGGTCTTAGAGGTATTAAGACAGTACAAATAATCTGTTTAGATGCAAAAACTAAAACTAAAACAGTTGGCCAAGAGCGACTTTTTAAATAAAATGTTGCTGTTGATATAAAATTATTGAATTTTATAATATTTTTCGGAAGCTCGATATGCTACTTATTATACGGGTCCTTGTTTGCTATAAGCCTGAAGCAGGAATACTTTTTATATTAAAGTTTTATATTAGTTCGCTTAATGTCATTATCATGAGTTCTACTGTTGTTATCATATATTGCTTTTTTTTCAGTTATAAGCAGCCCATATGATGTTAATTCGTCAATAAGAAGAAGAGAGTGAGAATTATGAAATCCATGCACTTGCTTAAATGAAAATGTAGTGTAGACAAAAACAAAACCAAAAACAAAAAAACAAAAGCACAGTGGCCTATCTTCATTTTTTATACACAAGGTTATGATCATAACTTTGGGGAAAATGTTATGTTGAATGGAGCTTTGTTTTGAAGGTCCATCTGATGTAAATCTGGTATTGCATTTGAGGGAAATTACACCCTGCCTACAGTAAAAGATAGTGTTTGTAGTGTGATGATGTGGAGGCCTTGGGTTCATTGATGGAGGCATGGTTTATTTTCCCGTAAACAAGCAGAGGGTCAGGCTGACAGTTTGTGAGTTTAAGGTCGAGCATAATTGGGTCATGAAGCGGGACAATAATCCAAGGCACACCAGCATGTCCATTGCTGAATGCCTAAAAGCATTTGAATGACTTAGAATTTTGACTGAGACGCAATGGAATGAGCTTAAAAATACAGTTAATGATTTTCCCCAGGATACCAGTGCAGTTTTTCCATTCTATCCCTTCCTGAAAATGTAAAGTATGCATTTTTTAAACAGCAGGTCTCCCTATATTTGTTTGTAATTTTTACTTATCCGGTTGAGATTATGACGGTTATCTGGATCATTAATAAAATTAAATCATTTGTCAATGGTTATAATACGCCCCTTTTGTGGAAATTTGAGCGATATATCCAGCAGACACTTTTCCAGTTATTTTGACAACAAACAGACAAACAAACGAGCTGCGTGGCTACGCTTGTCTGCGCTCTCAGAGTGCTTTTCTAGTTAAAAGTGCAAACATTTTGACTAATAACATTTAGACCAAAAAGGCCTTTTCCTGGCACGCCTCCAAAATGATTGACCATTTTTATAGTATGCCATCATGATAAATCAAACAGTTGAAACTATATATATATATAAACAAACAATAAAAAAAAATTATGTCTAAATTAATTCAGATTGAAACTTAGTTAAGATGATACAAATCAAGTATATGTATTTGCTTAAAACTACACTGATTGAGATAATATTTAAGAAGTTTTTGCTGTTATTTTATTAGTGTTTGGTAGAATCACCTTCTAATCTGTAGGACTTGAACACTTGACACGTTCCTCCTGACAGACCTCAGTTGAGTTCTAACATTTGAACACTAAATAAAAACATTGACTCATTGACTTCAATCAACTTTATAACTAATTCTGTGGAAACCTTGGGTAATTGCTCATCTTAAAGATCGTTTGGTGCCCAAATTTGACCAATTTGATAGTTTTTTTAGATGCTACGTACAAATTTCCACATGCTGTTCTTCCTCAAGGAGAATCAATTTTGTTTAGGGCACCAGTCCCTCCTCCGGCAAAACATCTTTACACCATTAAGCTTCTGTTCATAAAGTTAGGTTGGTCTGCACAGGAAAACCAGTTTCCTCTTTGACCACACTTTTTTCCTGTAAATGTTCATTAATGCTAAATTCTGCTATTTCAGTGTATCTGCAAATATTAATCTGCTTTGATGTTGGAGTAAGGGCTTTTTTCCTTGCTGAGTGGGCTTTCTTATTGAGACATTATGGACACGTTTTACAGTGTGGATGAGGACAGTCCCTCACAAGGCAACGCAAGAATCTTTACAAGATACCTTGATGTGTTTTTGGGGATAGATAAACACATTTTGCCCTAATATACAATCCTATCTAGGAACCCATTTCCTCCTGAAGCTTCACGCACTGGGAATTTGTGCTCAAGAAGTAAACAGGTCCAAATTCTCTCCACAACAGCTCGGATCATTGTAACATTACAACATCATCTGTGCTTTTCTGTATTATTTAAGGACGGCAAAAACATAGTGTGTCCAAACTTTAGTAGAGATTTTTATGTTTTTCCCATTCAACAAGTAAGAATAGTCATGTCAATCACAGCCGGTATCATGTCAGACATGCAGATAACAAGATTGGGTTTTCATAAAGTACATTTTTTTCTGATTTCAACTGTATTTGTAGCATGCAGCCAGATTTTTCAAATGCAATAAGAAATTGACCAGTCTGACAATGATATGTTTATATCTTTATTCATTTTAGATAAGCTTTTGTCCAACCCATTTGACAAAATATTCAATGCAATCTTGACTTATTTGGCTAGTGTTTGTCTGGATTTTCTCCAAATATACCCAAGGGGAAGAGTGCTCTTTGCTGTGAATAAATGAATCCACTATGACTGCTGTTTATTTAGCCACAGGTGCTGGATGTTTGTATTTAGTCATAGCTGGTTTGGTTAAGAGAAAGAAATGCAGAAGCCAAAAATTCTCAGCAGTGCCATAACTGAAGCATGCTGGCATTTATTCTACAAATAATCCTTGCAGAGCGGAGTGATCTACAGACATGTTGATATTGTGTTTTTTTCCTGAGGTGTGTTCATATTGGAAGTGGAACACCTTGGTGGGCACTCTGAACTCTCAACACGGAGGAGGTTTGAAGGAGTGAGCTTGTCCTTTTCCTCCATCTTTTCCACTATCAGCAAACATGTTGAGAGGTTCCCCCTAGAGAGCTTTCCTACATATGGATGGACCAACAACTTATCTCTAATGGCCTCAACTCTATGTTACTACTGGGAGTATGGCGATGACCGAGGAGGTTTTTGTCTCCTTCCTGGATGAAGTGTGTGTGTGTGTGTGTGGGGGGGGGGGGGGGGTAGAAGCAAGGAAGCAAGAGAGCACAGAAAGCGAGATTGAGTGCTTTCTACAAAGAGCGTGTATTATTAATGAAATCACCCCAGCAGATGGGTCTCTTCTTGGAAGTGTCCCACAACCACTGAGATTTGCAGCTGACTCACACACACACGCACACTTCCAACTTCTCCTTCTCTTGTTAAGTGTGTCCCTTTTTTGCACTCTTTTCACTTTGTGCCTCTCTTTGTTATTCAAGCTTCCCATCTTTATCCTCCTTTCTGTGCTCGTCTTTTATTTATCGTAGGACTTGGCCAAGATGTCCGAGCTTTCAGGCCAAAACTCCTGCCTCACCCACACAGCCTCCTTTCCTCTCTGTCTGCCGGCTGTCTTTTTGCTTCTGTTCTTTATTTCAGCTGCATTAGGGACTGTCCACACCATAGGAAAAAATATGTCTTTAGTACTGACCACCTTTAGCCAAGAGTTAGACAAATGGATCTGATATCATACATAGTTCACTTTGCAAATTGAAGGGTTGCATTTTCCTCATAACGGCAGATGTACAGATGTAATCATTTATCTGTTTGTGAACTTCCTGGCTAATGTCTTGTTATGATATCTGGGTACTTCCACATACAATTGTTTCATCATGACAACATCTATTTTTTTAGTTAAACCAGGATGTCTGCATCTTTTTCCTTATTTCCTCTAAATGCAAAAATGTACAACAACAAAAGTTTCATCACAACAAAACACATATCTCCAAAAGTAGAATTATTTTCCCAATTATATCTTCAAACTCTATCTGACTATCTATTTCTACTTTTACCTTCTTCCTTGCCGAGTGGCCTGTCAGCCTGTAATGGTACAGAGCCTGTTTGTGTACTGATAAAAGTACTCTTAGCAGCTTCATCATCAATATGTATAAAGTAAACTATCAATATCCTACACAGCTATGATATCCTCATCTTTTCCAAATAGTTTAAGGTGTTTTAATCTTAGTGAATTCAAAGTATTTTGGTGTTTGGTAAAGGGAAATTAAGTTGGTAATTCTATTTGAGAAAAAAGGAAAGTTTAGCTTTCTAATTTTCGTAAAATACTTTTGAGGACTTGTAAAATGCTTTGATACATTCAAACTATTATCATTGCCTCTGGAGCAAATAAGTTTGTTGATCAACTCAAGATGAAGAAAATGTAAAATTGAACAATAAGCAAAACTTGCTCATGTATTTAACATTTAACATCTGCTGTAATTTGGTCACTTATGCAATTTAGGAAGAAGTTTGGTGCTTTATAATTTACATTACATATGTATATAAATCAGAATGCCTCATTGGTATTGTAACATCTATTGATATATACATTATTATCAGGTGGGTAGTAGCCAGTTACATTTACTCAGTACATTTACTTGAGTCACTTTTTGAGAAAAACATACTTTAATGAGGTTTTTTTTGTATCATACTTTTTCAATGTTTCTAAAGTAAAAATATAATGAGGTGTCACTACTTTAACTTGGGTAAAATGTTTTGGATACCTTACCTATCACAAGTAACTTTGTTTTAAAGAAAAATGCACCAAAGAGACAAACATCTACAGTTAATGTCTGAGTGAGACTTCTGTTCTCCAGCCTCTTTGTTTTAATGTCATTTAGGTCAAGTGGAAATACAGCAAAAGGTTTACTGTATTATGTCACAGGAAGTGACATATTCTCACCTACATTCATAACATAATGTGTTTCTTCCACCTAAAATTATTGTTTAATTACTGAATTTATTAGGGATGCACCGATCTAATATTTTTATCGGTATCAGTCCAGGTATAAAGAAAAAAAATGTCGATCGGGTATCGGTGACAATTGGTAGCTCTATGCTACGTACTTCTGACGTCATCCAGCAGTGCAATGACTCAACACGGCCATGTTGTTTAAGATAGAGCTAGCGAAAGGATCGGCTGTGTGGATGTTTTTCTCGCTATCTCAGCCTATATTTGTGGAAGATATGTTCCGAGGGCTGGCGTCAAACCTTCCAGCTATAACACCACCAGCTTGATGAAACACCTCCAGAAATGTCATATCAAGGAACAATCGAAGATAATCAGCAAAGAAAACCAACTTTAAACTGAAGAAAAGAAGTAAACATTTTTTAAGTAACGGTGTACAGGCCAAAAAAAAGCCCTCCACAAAACACCATTTGTTAGGTAATAATCCAGAGCTGTTTTTGTTATTAGTATCGGCTCATACTAAACTTCAAATACTGGTATCAGTATCGGTGTATCCCTAATATTTATCTAATTTTCAAAATTAGTAGCTAACTTTATGTTGTGTAAATTTACATACTTTTTAAAACATTAAACCAGATGTTATGATCAGTTACTCAGTACTTGTGTACCCTTTTTTTACTCTAACTTGAGTAATTTATTATATGGCTACTTTGTACTCTTACTTGAGTAAAAATATGATGAAGTAGTGCTACTCTTATTTGAGCACAGTATTTAGATACTTTACCCTCCTCAGATTATCATTATACGTACAAATCTGAAAATTATTAATCAAAAACATGAAAAACAATCCACCTAAAGATCCTAAATACATCGTTGCAAAGAAACAGGATCCCCATTAGTTACAAAAAAAAGGCACTCAGGAACTCTCACTCCCTCCCAAGCAATATACAACACGGCAATTGGAGTCTCCAGACAGGAAGAGCTGCCAAGGAAATGCTGGGAAGGAACTCCAGTTATTTGTGCAGACCATATTTTTATTTGGGCTGAAACAGAGAGGCATGAAAAACCCCAGGAGCACACAAGAGGTGATTTGTCCTGACAGCTCCTTTACTCTCCTGAGGTGTAACACGCGTAAACACATAAATGAACGAGCGTACGTGCATGAAGTTATATAAACACACATGAATGCATACAGCACTGCCAAAAGCCACTCTCCACCCATCAAAGCACACTAAATGAAGGTAAATCTCCAATTTCATGACAGTAATGTTAGGAGGGTAGAGATGAGTATGTGTGTTTATGGCCTCTTTCATCCTAACCGTGCTGCAGTGTTTAATAAAAAAAAGCCGTATTTCATTTTAGGGTTTATGTTGTACTTTTGCAAAATTTGGGTCAAAAACCTGTCATAGTCCAATAGATTCTTGAATAGAACTCTTTCTTCATTATTTTTACTTGTTTTGCATGCAGGTTCATATTTAATATTCCAAAAGTTTCTCAAAAGACTGTAATACAGCAGTTCTGTTTCTGTGTGTTGGCTGCAGGATGGTATTATGACATTTGTGTCACAGAGGGGAAACATGATGCACTAAAGTGACCAAAATAGCTCTCTTGGAAGAAGAAAAAAAAGGAAATGGTTACATAAGGGTTTTTCTGTTCCTTTACCTTCAATGTGGGTAATTTCTTAAGGTAGTGTAATACTGTTTCTGACCACAGGAGGGCGACAAGTGTTTACTTCTCATCCCTATCTCCTCTCTGGTCAGGCTGGTGGAAAATCCTCTACCAAGGAATCTTCAAGGACATTTATTTCTGAATCTGATTTGATGTATTTTTCGTTTCTATGCTTTTTTTTACCACTCAACACCTTTTTGTCTCTAGTTTATATGACCCTATATATGTTAGTAAATCTTTAATTAAATAGCCCAAAGTTTCAAATATTCTTTGATATAAGCTATGTTTAACCACGTCTAAAGTCCTTTAAACTACTTTTTTGTAATAAGGGCTGTTTAATGTTTTCCGTTATAAAGAAAACAATGTGTTTCTTGCTTTACTGTGTATCATTGTTCAGTCAGTTTTTTCTGTCTGTTCTCTCAGGTTGGGGGGCATGATCGCAGCCTACAAGATAGTACCAGATGAGATTGATGAAATCAAGGTAAAGATCACTGAACTGTTTTAAGTTTATTGCAGCACAGTGTATTTGTGGTTTATTCCACAGATGAGATTTTTGTAAATGGTTATCGGTGTGCATTCTTACCAACAGGAAACACTGGTGGACTGGTGTGATGAGAAAGAGCTCAACCTCATTCTCACCACTGGAGGCACTGGCTTCGCTCCTAGAGATGTAACACCAGAGGTGGGCTTTCATGTTGTTTATTTAAATGTAGACCAAATGATTAGGAGATGCAGGGCTATTATGGGAAAGGTTAAAAAATATGAGTGGTTTTGTCAGCATTGTATTCATTATTATTCATTGAGTTTGGAGAAGAAATGTGTAAATCGCAGTAAAAAAAGAGTAAATTGTCTTTAACATTAAATTTTTCCCTGGTAATTTATTGTTTGGTCTTCATCTTAAAAAAAAAAAAAAACAAGAAAGTATGTATTTGAAGGTTGGATGTTTATAAAAAATCAAAATATAAAATTAGCAAACAAAGTCAAAAAGGTGCAATTGTAACAATATAAATCACCAAATTATAAAATAGATAAATAATGGATTTTAACATCTAAATCAAAAGAAGAACTAAAAGTTTTTTTCAGAGCTAATGGTTGAAAAATAAGAGAAATTTCTTTTAACCAAACAAATGTATTCTATTTTGGAACAACTACTGAAAGATCATCCAAGTTGAAATTGGGGTGGCTTAAACTAATTTGTTCTGTTGTCGAAGGGTAGAAATATAACCCCAATAAAAAAATTAATGCCAAATATGTTTTTTTATCCACATCTGGGTTGTAGAATCCCAGCTGTTTCCACACAAATTAATCAAACCAATCTCTTTGCTTTTCTGATACTGTGTTTCTTCACCATTTTTTACTTTTGCTACTTCAAGTGATTTATGTCTAAATTTTTTGGATCATTTGGCAGCTTTAACTAAATAGTTATTGCTGATATACTGATTCATATAATTTCCAACATAATATTTTCCTTCCCCTTTCTATTTTATCTGTTAAAACCTACTTCCATCGACTTTTTAAAACAAGACAGCACAACACGTCTGTTACAATGGTTTTCTAGATTAAATTTACTAGCGGAGGGGTAGTGCTTTTTAATTGGGGCAAAAAACAAAAGATTACACAATAGAATGAAAAAACAAACAGGGCAAGAGCGCATCATTTAGTGTATGAAGTGAGCAACAAAGCCAAGATTGCAGGCCCCTGTTGGCTCCTGTCTAAGTAATGTTTAGGAAACATTACAAAAAGAAGTAAAATGGCAAAGAAGATAATTCAGTATTAATTATATAAAATACCAAACAGGTTTTTGACAATAGTTAGTTTTGAAGCCATTTAAAACAAAGATCAAAATATCTTTATCCATATGATTAATTGCACAGATCTGATCACATGGGGACATAATCTTAGGGTCCTTATGCAAAACACAATTAGCCTGGAAACTTAACATCGCACATCACCATGGGCACACTGTCATAGTGAAACATGGTGGAGGTAGTATCATAATGTAGGGCTATGCTAATAGAAACGACCCGGGTGTGCAGGTGGCGCAGTGGTTAGCGCACACGACCCATGTATGGAGGCCTTAGTCCTCGACGTGGGCGACCCAGGTTCGAATCCGGCTTGTGGTCCTTTCCCGCATGTCTCTCCCCCTCTCTCATACTCCCTTTCCTGTCAGCCTACTGTCAGAAAAACGAGCCACTAG
This sequence comes from Jordanella pulchra, assembly GCA_034780135.1. Lineage (NCBI taxonomy): Eukaryota > Metazoa > Chordata > Actinopteri > Cyprinodontiformes > Cyprinodontidae > Jordanella > Jordanella pulchra. Next base: position 10,774 of record JAUZNJ010063027.1, read on the forward strand.
TGCCGTAAAAAGCTCAAAAAAAAAAAAAATAAAATAAATAGAAAGGACCTTAAAGACAACATAACCTTTGAAACTGGATTAAAGGTTCACTAGAGTACGCTGACATAGCAAATAATGACAAAGCTATTGAGAACTTTTGCCAGGAGTTAACGATTTATCTTCCAGGTTTTTGTGTTTATAATGTTACAAACTTGAAAAAATGTAGGAACTAAAGGACATTTTCAGGGAGCTTTCATGTTTATAAGGCAGTTCGGCTACAAGCTACAGGTTTAAGGATTTTAAATGCAGATAGTAGACAATTCTTTTTAGTTTTGAAAGTGTCTTTAGAGGCACATGTCTCCTGCTGCTGTATGTGCTTCATTAGTGGCTTGCTTTTTGCTGATCACACGTGTGTTACAAAAATAATTACCACTAATTAGTCCCATAGTCAGAGGGGAAATAAAACTGTAGAACTGCTTCCTTTATTAACAGCTTTTTTTCTGTTGGACGAAAGATAGAGTTTAAAGACAACATTCAATTTATATGTTTTTTTATCTTGTTTTAGTCATTTTTACACTTTCTCTTATTTTCTGTAATATTGAGTAAAGGTTCCCTTCAAAGTTCTATCTTGATATTTTTTTGGATGATATGCAGTTTTTCAAAAAAATAAAATATTACAACAGACCAGCTACTCAGGTACTCTGATTTATTGCTGCTATAAAATACTTGTGTTGCCTTATTATGTGAAAAAATGAATTGAATTTAAGTGTGAGGGACCGAGCCAGTCAAGAATAAGGACACAGAACTATTTCTTCTTGAAAAGTGGGTTTATTCCCAAAAAATTACAAAGCTCAAAAAATTACTGCCCCTTAAAGGAGGTCAAATGAAGAAACTGAACTCTAGACATAAATTCAATATTCTAACATAACAAAGCCTCAAACTAACTGCTCAAACAATCAAAACTGACTTACCAGACAACAAACAAAGAGGAGTTAAAAACTGGCTGATCAAACCAAATTGACACTCTGTGGAGGAGGTTAGAGGAACATCTACACTTTTTTAACTCACAAAATTAGCTAAGCAGTTAGCTTAAGAAAGAACCTAAATGACTAAAGAAAGTTAATAATAAGTCAATCACAAAAGCATAAAGAACTTATGCAAAATTTTGAAAAAACAGACTGTATGGTCTTCCCCCCTGGTGGAACTCCAGATGGTATCACCCAATCAGCCATTCGTTCATTTAATCAGAGGGATTGGAGTTTGCCAGCAGCGTCCAAAGCCTCCAGTTCCTAGTACTCCCCCACAGCGTCAGGTAAAGAAAGGACAAGTTCAATATTTGGCAGGTTTAAATATAAAAGTAGTAACTAAACTAAAAGTTATAAAGTCGTATAATTACAAAACCTTTTAAGTCTCAAAATAGACCACTATGTGAAAATAAGTCAATTATAGTGAGTTAAAACAAAATCTTTTTTTTTTAAATGAGGAGTTTATTTATTAGCAGAAATAAAGTGATCCAGACGTATCTGGCCCCAGACCTGAAACCAGTTTGTTCCAGCCTGTGATTACTCTTTGAAAGTTTGGTGGCCAACATGAATGACTGGCTCAGTCCCCTCCCACAGCTTCTTAAATCAGATTTAGTTCATGTTCCTTCAGGAGTTTCTGCTCAACAGTAGAAGCAGAGTTAAACAATGAGAACTCTAGGTAGGGAGAAGTTGACTGGGGTAGCTTTATGTCCTTATTAAACTTGTTTTGTTCACTCTGGTTCCTTTTTCAAATCAAATTTTGTTTAATTACATGAAATATTTAGGTGAGACAAAAACCTTTAGGTTTTGTGTTACACCTGTTATGGCTGAATATTTAGGTTATAGAAATTTTGGTATAATGTTAATTTTCAATGATTTTAAAAAAGTATATGATTCGACTCAGGACATTCTGTGTTTCATTAGTTAGTGTATATTCTAGCAATTTACTTTAACTTAGCCCAAAATTAGAAAGGATTTGAGAGTTTATTTTGGTTGTGTTTTGGAAACGATATGCCTACAAAGCCTTTTAGGTTTTCCTATATACATTTGTAGTCTTGTGTGCTTCTAGTGTAATCATCAGATGATAGGAATTTAGACTGTATTTATTTTGTTTAATTTAATTTTATACAGTTCAGTTTATTTGTATCCCATTCATTCAAAGCAAATGTTGCCTCTCCCTGCTTTACTGAACAAACTGCTACATTAACATCATTTACATATAGTTTGTCTGAATTATATTACAGTACAGTAAACTCTGTGTTTTATTAATTTTCATTTAGTAAAATGTTTTTAAGGAGCGTACTTCCTCCAAGTTGTAGACTTTTCTGTGATACTTCATTCTGAGCAAACATCCAGTGACAGCGGAGAGGAAACGCACACCTGACACAAGCAAAATCAGGCTCACTTTAAATGTCCATCTACTGAGACCAGCTGGAGATTGAGAAAACATGAATCAGATCTAGATGAAATACAAAGGAACATAATATTTTGCAATAAAAAATAAATTAGAAAACAGAGTTTACAAAGTTTGGAATAGCTTAAGGTCTTATAATGACTTTACAAAACTAAGGTTTTTGTTTTTTTACAAAAAGGAAAAGTATTTACAAAGCGTAAGACAGCAATAGCCTTTAAGATACATGAAGCTTAACATATGTTCTTCCAAGCTTCTGCTGCTGAGCTACATCAGCCCAAGAAGATTTAAAGTTGTTTATTAGTAGTGAACTGATATCTAGATGTGTTTTTCCCACTACTAGATTTAGTTTAATCATAGTTTAATTTAGTTTTTTTATATTTTAAATAAATGCCAAAATAAACTGAGCTCATAAAAGAGGTCAAAGAAACAAAACTGAACTCACACCAAAACCTAGTGATGTTATTAATGGGCCGAGGCTTCGAGGCACGTATCGAGTAGTGGGGGGGCGTTTCCAAAAAGCTCGTATCAAGGCTTGCTTCAAGTAGGGGGAGGAGCTTAAATCTATGACGTCCGAAGCCTCGCTACCGCAAATACCACGTGACCGCTTCAGGCAGTGGTTCAGATCGCTTGCGAACTTTGACAGACATTTAAACAGCTTCAGTATTCAGGCAAGATGTGGGAGTTTGTAGAACTCTAAGAAGAGATTGGTTTGAAAAACAACCAATCTGGTTCGTTAAAACAATTTTGTTTGTATTACGCAACATAGCTATTAGTCAGAAACTGACCAAACCATTGTTGTCGGTTGGGTCATTAGAATTCAGTAGCATTTATTTTCTTGATGGTGATAGTGGTGATAGTGACAAAAAGCTGTAATAGAAGGATTTTCACCAGAAAAGTTCCTGGTTCAATCACTGCTTGTGGCTTTTGAAAGTTGCTCTTATTAATCTGTATTTTGCTCAAAGTGGCCAGTTTACATTGGTTTGCCCTTTTACCAATATAGTTTGCTTAAAAAGTTATCAAATTTTTGTTTTAAAAACAAAGATTGGGTGGACATAATGTTTGGAAGAACTATTGTTTTAAATAAAACACTTTATTTTGCTCATCATTGCTCAAGTGGCACAAACTTTCAGGATCCACTTGAATTTATGTCACTAAAATGACAGAAAACAGTGTACCTTAAAGGATTGATGTATTCTAAGACAATTTGCACACACAAAACTAAAAAAAAATATTATACACAATCATGAACAATATCAAAGAGACTTGGATAAAATAAAAAAACAAGAAAAACAATTGGAAACATCATAGATTATAATGCTAAGTGTAGTTATGAACTGCGCCAGTAGGTGGTGCCATGTTCACACGAAGCTCCATGAAATTAGTGATTCGTTGAAGCAATTTGGCCAAATGGTTCAAAAGCCTCATGAGGTTTCATCTCCAAATCACTACAAAAACCACAAACAAACTAGCTGCTCAAACAAAAAATAACTGACCTAACAACGAAATGATACACAGGGTTTTATATACTGTCTGATCAGACCAATAAAGACACGATAGGGTAACTAAACAGAATACAATTACAAATAACACAAAATAAATCAGAGTACAGCCAAGTTTGGCTAAACTAAAGACCCAAAAATGAAACTCAAAATAGTATTCAACTTTAAACCCTACCATTTACTTAAATACTAAACTTATCTAAATAAAGATACCACATTTCCCCCTGCCAGCAAGAACTAGTGGTGCAGTCCAATCAGCATTTAAGCCTGCTGAGCCCTGGCCCCCATCCTTTCTCTGGCAACTCCAAGGCAGGTTAGTACCAGTAGGAAAAATAGACAGTTGATCTGCAGCAAAGAAAATTAACATTAAGTTGAAATTAAATATACATGTTAACTAAATGTGCGTGCTAACAACGAGAACAAATGTATCCAAATCAACTAATAAAGGTTTTTTATTGAAACTAAAGTGTTGTGTTTCTATGAAAAAATAAATTGTGTATACAAGGACTTGACGACAAAGAGTGGCCATGGTTTTGGCCATCACAATTTGTTTACATCAGGGGTGCTCAAGTGAAGTTCTGAAGAGCTACTGTCTTGCAACTTTTTAATGCATCCCATTTTTTTATACACCTGAGTCAAATGAGTGGCTCGTTACCAAACTTGTGCTGAACCAGATGAGGGGACTGAGCCTTTAGATTCAGGTCTGCTAGAGAGGAGATGGGCCTAAAAGTTACAGGATGGTCGGTCTTGAGGACTGGACTTGAGCACCCCTGGTTTAAATACATCTTTAAACATCAAACGTCATGCTGCTAGTCAGGCCATGTAATGCGAGTCTGTACTCCAAGGATTGTGTTCTCGAAAACAGGCCTGTATAAATGAACTGTGGGGAAAAAAATCTATTAAAAAAATAGAAGTTTTTTTTGTTGTTTTTTTTTACAGATTTTTCTGTGAAAATTAATTGTGTAAAAAAAAAAAAACTTCTCTAAATGTTCCTCTAATGTAAATGACTCTAAAATGTTGCCCATTGTCGTTATTTGAGTTATCAGAGCTTTTCTACAAGTGATATAGATATGGTTGAGAGATCTGTAAAAACAAATAACGAAAATAAAATAAATACCATACTTTATACCGTGAATTTATAGACATTTCTTAATGTGTGAACAGACATGTCTCTTATTAGAAAACTTTGCATAGATGCATGACACATGGATACAATTTAAAAACACCTCAGTGAAACACATGTTTATACAAATAGTTTTATTATTTGACAAATATTTGGTTTTTGGTTTCAGTATCTGAGAGAGTTTGGTTCTCCCCATTTAGTTCCACTTTGTGTAACACTGTCGTACTGTCTGAACATACTAAAAACGTATTGTTTTTTTTGTTTTTTTATTTGAGTTTGCAGACGGATTGTACAAAAGTCCCATCCTACTCGCAAATTGCAATAGAAAAACCTTATAAAACTCTACAGAATATTCTACAAACCAACCTTCTGTTTAGGTTGCAGCCTTGTGTTTTAATGCTATATCTTTAGCTGCAATATATATGCAACATATTTCACAAAGAACATTTTAAGCGTACAAATAATCCTGAAACATGATTCATCCAAATTTTCTGTTTTTTTTTTTTCTGTTAAAATCTGCATGTTATGTGTTTTATTGAATCCATTACTAAATTAAACAGCCCTTTTCTTAGCGGTGTGGATGCCAGAAAATAAGCCTTAATTATCTTTTCCACATCTACTGTATATCTATCTACATTAGCAGTTGATATTGATTAAGTCTCTTAAATCACTGGAGAAATGTCCTCTCTTCTCATTAAACCCATGCAATAAAACCTGGGGATGCTGAACTCCTCTGCTTTGGATTCTTAAACCGTTGTGGAAAAAGAAGAGAAGCTCGCTCATTTTGATTTGTGGTTGTGTTGATTGCTTTGTTTGACAGCTTGAATGTAATTAAATATAAGCCAGCAGGGTCACATTTCACCATGCTATGTTATTTTTTATTAACACTCTGTTGGCTGTCTGAGAGCTCCTGTTTTGCTGTCGACATGTTGATGAAATGCGTTGATAAATATGGAGGAAATTTTGCATAGTGGAGTTTTGGCATAATATAAATTATGATTGCTCTGTAATATTATTTGCCTAAGGTACATATTTTGTTGACTTAATCTTCAAACTTAATGTTTGTGGGGTTTTTTTGTCAGTGGGAAAACCTGTAGAAAAAGCTGTTTGTGGTCCTTTATTAACGAATTAAACATTTATGTTCATGATTTTTTTTTTAAAAAAAAAGGAAAGGTGCCGCATAACCAGGTACATTCTAAATCTTTTTGTTTTTTGGTTGTTGTTTGTTTTTACTTTTACTTGTATTTTTCTGGAGTTATCTTGTCATTTTCTAGGTTTTACCGAGTATTTTCCTTTAACTTAACTGTAATCTACCAGGTATACTCTAGTAGGTCTTTAAGTATAAGGAAGTAACAAGTAAGCACTTCCATATTCACTAAAAATTAACTCATAAATTTAGCAAATGCATAGGTTTTAGAGTTATACCTTTAGGCTCTAGGAAAGAGTGTGTTACAATAATTTACTTTATATCTAATCAGTCCTGTTTTGTTAGCTCTTGGAAACAACCAACAAGTTGGAAAAAAGTACTTGATATTTTCCAGGAAAGTACCCAATAAGTTCTGTAAATGAGCCCTGGTGTGTTCAGAAAAAATACCTTTAATATTTAGGAAAGTAGTTAATTGTTTTTAAAGGAATTCATTGGTAGATTTAGATTAATTATCCATTCAGTTAAGAGAAAGGAATCAACCTATTTGGAGGTTCTTTCTTAAAAATCCCATGTAAACTCTAGAAAAGGGCCTGGTATGTTTCTGAAACTGATCTCTAAAGCTCAGATAACACATTTGATAAGGTGAGGGAAAATAACCAGTAAGCATTGTTGCAGATTAAGGAAAGTATGTTAGAATTCAGGAAAGTAACCTTGCCAGGTTAAGGTAAGGTTAAGGTTCAGATAAATTAAAGGCTGTTTTACATAGTAGTACTACAAAATAGGATTAGTCTTATCTTCTAGCAGAACTAGAATTAAATGATAGGAATATGAAACCCTATCTTGCTTTCATTGCGTACAATCCTATATACAAAGAACAATTTTTCTTCGGTGAAGTTCTTAAAGTCCTTTCCAACAAGTAATACAATTTATGGTATAACAAATCTCTTTCGAACTTTCTTTCTGCCTCCTGTTTTGTCTTTCTCCTACACTTTTTGCTCTTCATTCATTAATTCTTTACTGTATGTTTCTTTTAACTCTGGCATCCAAAAACTAAATGCAAAAAGGAATTTCTCTCTTTTTTTAACATTTTCTCTGCATTCTTGTTGCTGCATTTGAAGTATTACTTAACTTAAGATACATACAGTATATAAAGAAGGCCTCAACTCCTCCTTTGCTTCTTACAAAGCAAAATGTTATGTGATTATCTGAGTTCTTTTTTAGCAAAGTTTTTAGCTTTAAATGAATAAATTTTAAGGAAAAAAATCACATCTCAATAGCTGAGTTTAATGACAATAAAAATGTTGCATTGTTTCAGGTTTTTCCATTTCTCCAATCTGTTGATACTTTTCAGGCTTAAAGAATGACTCATGATTTGTTAAGCTATAATTAATCTGTTGTATGTGTTTGTATGTGTGTGCGTCTCTATTCTTTAGGCCACTAAAGAGGTGATAGAGCGGGAGGCACCTGGGATGTCTCTTGCAATGCTGATGGGATCCCTCAATGTCACGCCATTAGGCATGCTTTCCAGGTAGGAAAATCAACAACACACTCATGTAAACTTTGTGAAGAAATCCTTATTGCTTGTACCTCTAGATTCCTTTTTACTATTTGTAAAGTTTGTCAATTTTACTTGAAACATCTAATTTCCAAGAGTGATATACAACATCCAATATATAACCACAGAAATACAGAATTGTGATCTTACAGGCCCAATATATTGATTTAAGTAAAGTTTTATTCTTTCACACACTCACACATA
>JAUZNJ010063038.1:0-17137 GCA_034780135.1 Jordanella pulchra
TCTATACAATTTTCCAAAGGGAGTAATCCCAAGGGATTAATAAAGTTAAGTCTAAGTCTTTAAAAATATACCCCCCCAGGTGCCCTTCGTGTTGCTCTATCCACGCAAAGTTGCCCCTAGTCTTAAAAAGGTTGGTGACCCCTGATCTAGAGGCAGAAGAATGGCCGCTTGGACTCATCAATTAGCTACAGATTCAGATTTTTATTCAAAGGCTGTAAAACTCTAAAATAATTGCCGATATTTCTCAAAATTTGCATGGAGTAAAGAGATTATTTCATTTAAAGTCTGTTAACGTTACAAATTTCAAGGAGCTTCTGTTTTTTTTTTTTTGTTTTTTTTTTTCAGAACATAAGCTCTATAAGACGAAGAAAAGATTTCAAACCCAAAGGAGTACTTCAGAGGATTGACTCCCTGTTTCTTCGCAGACAGATGAAAGCAAAACAAAACGTATGCGGTTAAAATAACAACAGGGAAACAGATTTAAATGATCGACAACGTTTCCTCTATAAACTCTAACCAGAGTTTTCCTCCGAGCTAAATTTGAACCCTGATTACCTCATTTTACTCTGGTAGACAAAGTGGAAACAAATCAGGATACATTTTGGTCTCATTCTTGGAAAGAATCAAAGTTTGAGCACAAGCTTTATTCATTTAGGGAAAAAACTTGAATTAAAAAAATAATAACAATAATAATAATGAAATAAAATCGAAATGTTAACTTTTTAGGAAAAAAAAAACAGATTAATCAGATTAAATATCACAGTTGACTGTAAAAAACTAAATCAGTTGTTAGTGATTTGTCTTTCTGTCAAACCTTGTGCCACTTTCTGTAGAATAAAGCAGAAAAAAATCAACAGGTAGTGCAAGGACTATAATAAAGCAAATTATCTGGAAATAAATGAATTTAAATAAATACTTGGTAAAATTGTCATATGAAGAACAAAACTGATGTGAAACTTTTAAAAATGGTGGAGAATAAAGTGGAAATGAGATGTTTCTGGTTGATCCAGCAGTGTCTGTACATTATGATGCTTCTATGAACATAAGAAGTTAGAAGTAGTTAAAAAACAAGTTAGTAGCTGAACTGTGCAAAAGTTCAGGTTTTCTTATTCTATTGTTCGTTGTTTCTTTAATGCGAAAGTATGATTTTATTAATAACTTCACCATGATCAACACTTTGCATGAATGGATTGACTTTTAAAGGGTATAGAAAGAGGATAGTTCTTAATAATAGTATTTTAACCTTCTATACTGCATAGTTTTACATTTTTTGCCAAGACATGCAGACAGTCTGAGATTCTGAAGGTTATAAAGAATCATTAGATGACTGCTGTGCAAACTAAAGAAACGATTTAGATATGTGACATGACAAAATAAATGCTAATGGGCACTTGGCTATTAAATTACTGCTAAAAAGTTTTTTTCAGAGCTGAAAAGGGTGTTCTAAACTGAGGTAAACATTTGCAGATAAATGTGATTTTAATCAAACGGAGGAGCAATGTGTGATGGGGGCCCAAAATGTGCAAAAAGCTTCTCCAACACTCAGAAAATTGTTTTTAAGAGACAAAGCACACCAATCTCCCTTAAAAGAGGGTTACCTTAGTCCTGGAAAAAGGCTGCAGTCTAGCCTGCAAAGCAAATACACAACAGCTTCAAATCCATATTCCCCAAGACTAGGCTGATTACAAACAGACGGTGATGAAATCAAAATAAAAATGATTTAGAGGTCTAAAGAATGCACCTATTCAAAAGGTTTAAAGTGAAAAAAGGCCAAAAGTCTCAAACAGCTACATCTATGTTTGGAAATCCAGCAACTTGAACTAATTGACTCTAAAAAAAACGACGTGCAAAGATTAAAAATGAAAGTGATCACATGTGGATTATGTTTAGGATCAGAGGCCGTGTTTGTCCCACACAACTTAACACTAAAGACGTGTGCAGAATTTAAAAACTAACATTGTCTAATACTAAAACAGTCCAAAGCTTTGGTAATGCATAGTTCTTTCCTGAACATCTCTGACAGTTAGCCATCACATCCACCTTCTCCCAGCTTTAAGGTACAGCAGCAGCTTTTGTTTTTTTTTTTACTGCAGTACACAAATAAAAAGCAATGACAATAATAAGATAATGGCTCTTTTCCCTTCAGACTCTTCCTCTAGCTTTTTGTTACTGCTTCTTACAGCATCTGCAGGTTTGGCTTGTTTTTTTTTTTTTAAATCACTTTTACCAGAGCAACAACTAGAACCTGCTCTGCAGCTTAAGGTAGGAACGGTTCGTCCTCGTCTTCCTTTTCACCAGGACCCGGGTCGCTTAGGCACCTCATCAGCTTCTGCTGGTCTCTCCACTCATCTTTCTCACTGCGTTTGTCTGACGTGCTCGACTGCGTGGGAGGCTTCATCATCAGGCCTTGGTCGTCCTTCTGGTCAGGCTTCACGGTCTCATCGAACAGGTTGACAGAATCTGGAGACTGTGGAGACGCCAGGTCAACCTGGATGATGGGCACACCGTCTGCTGCTGGCTTTACGTTGTAAGACTGTGGATCTACAGGTAGAACAACGATGCAATAATTACGTTATAAGCAACATCAGGGATTCTATACATATATATATATATATATATATATATAATCTTATTCTATCAGCATGCATGAACATAAACATTTGAAACCAGACATTTGCATACACTGTATAAAAATATAGTCGTACTTTTTCTCATGAAATCAACATTTGCAGGTTTAGAACAGTCAGGATTTCTAAGTTATTACAAAATGAATGGGCCGGTTTAAAATGTAATTTGACCCAATCCTGTACCAAGAAAAGGTTGTTTTTTCTTTTTAATTTGAAGAGAATAATAAAAGAAAAAAAAAATAAGTAAAAAAAAAAAAAAAAAGTCTCTAAATGATTTGGTTTTTATCCAAAAGAAAAAGCTCTTGTGATCCCAACTGACCTAAAACAGGAAACGCGAAGGCAGTGAGAAAAACAACAGACCTGTGAGTATTTATACAGAATCATGTTAAAATCTAGTATGAACTGTTAGGTGCAAGGGGAGGAAAAGGTGAACTACATCTAAAAGGTCTTTGTGTCGTTAGTTTAACAAAGAAAGTTTAGACAATTTTACCGCCCAGCAAAGCTGAGCAGCGCAGTTCTTAATGATAAATAATGAAAACATGCTGGGATATTTCTGCTTTGGGTAAAGCTGAAAGGAATGAAGCTGAAGCTCCTGATATGCAATCTGCACTTTTTATATATTAGTAATGCAGAAGTATAAGCATGCAGATTAGAGTTGCAGTTGGCTCATCTCCCCTATAGGGGGCTCCACTTTACTCTACATACCTGATGGGTTTTTGTTTCCCTTTTGCTGCTGAGCAGGTATGAAATCAGTATTTCTGCCTAAAATGAAACCAAACTCTGTTTTACATGCTGGCTCGCACAAACAAACATGTTTCCATCGAAGAGGGAGAAGGAGAGACTGGCGGAAAAAAACACAAGTTCTAATATAGAAACGTGCAGCTCAGTGAATTAGATCAGAATCAGAAGTATTTTTTGTTTTTTTTTTTTAGTAATCTAGTTCTAGCAAGTAAGAGTGATTATTTTACAGGAGTCTACCTACAAGACATTTGGAACCACTGTCCTTTAACCTTATAACACATCGAAAAATGTCTTCATCAGTCCCCAGCAGAACTTTTTTGTTTAATCAATCATGATGACACCACAGCTGTGAGAATATACTCACTTCCATTTGCCTTTTGCTTTTCTGTCGGTACTACAATTCCTCAGTATTTGTATTGTTTTATTTCACTAGAGTGGGAAAGGGACACGTCAAACTGGGAGATGGATTCAGCAGCTTTTAAACACGGGGAAGCAAAAAGTGTCCTAAGGTTTTCAGAAAACTTGTTTTGCTGAGTTTGGACTTTAGAAAACACAATAGATCGACAGCAGGGGATGAAATGGCTCAGAAGTCATCCGGGCTGTGGAAAATTCACAGTGAACCTAAAGAAATGAGGGTTCTGTGCTTTTTAACTTTCTTCTTCAGGCTACGGTACGTTGCCATAAGAAACGCTAAGCTGACTGTCATCTGAACTTTGGCCCAGTAAGAAACTGCCAGTTCATCCTCTCCAGTTAAGCTGATGGATCAGAAGCTCTGACTCCAGCTACAGTTCATGCCTTTTAACAAGCGTTTGTTTCACAATCATCTCAAGGTTATTATTCCCTATTTGCTTATATACAGCAGTTCTTCCAGTAAGTCAGTTTCCCTTTGATATGTTTGGATGCAGTGCTCTTCCTGAGCAGTGAGCTTAAAATCCACGAGTTTCACATTTTGAATCGACACCATTTAGTTAAATGATGATTCTCTAATTTACTGAGATGCTTTTCTGATGATTTTAAATGAATTAACTACATTAAATACAACACCGGAGCCATCTGGTGAGGTAAAAGGTGGATTTGGGGCTTTGGTTTAAAGAGAGGCCATTCAGTAACATACTGAAGGGATTCTGTTTCTATGTTTAGCTGATGTGTTTTATCCAGATTTTACCTGAGGCTAGTCTGGCTCTGCTCATAGTCGGGGAGTCCTGAGGAGGAGCAGGCACGGTCAGGTAGTTGGTCATCTCTTTTATCTGTGAAGGCAAAGAATAGATCTGATTTCTAAAGTCCTAAAGATCTGCAACAATATTACATAAAGCTTAGATTAGACCAACATAACAGAAGAATATATTCATCTAAACTGAGATTAATATAATATTCTGACTCATCCCATTTCCAGGGGGAATTAAATCGAACTCTCAGAGTTCAGTGACTCACCAACAATTAATCAATATCTTTATAAAGTAGAATTGGAATGTTGTTTTGCTTTATGGAAGCCTGAAGAAATCCTGAGCGACTTCTGCTCCATTTAATTACCCTAAGAAGGATTTAATTTCTTTTCGCAATTACAAGCTGATGAAACAGAAGAAAATGTATGATTGCTCATCTGAGAGAATAAATGAGCTCCTCTTGGAGTCAGAAAATAAAAAGAAAAAATTGCTAACTCAAGGCTGACTAATTGACGTGTTAATCGTGGTTTGTGCTCAATTATTTCAGCTGATTCTGGTTTAAAACGGACTTTTTGTTTCACTGTTTTTGATGTTACTTCCTGTTTCTGTAAAGTTTGAACGTTTTATTCTTTTTTGCTCAGATGATGTGTCACATACCTTCCTGTCCAGCTCAATCATCTTTTGCTTTTTCATGATCAGGTCTTTAAATCCCTCCTCATCAGGATCAGCAACCAGAGTATGTCTGTTGTAGGAGTGCAACTGAGAAACAGAAGCATAAAAAGCTCTGCATGACAAACACATCAATACTGCATTGTTAGAGGAAATGGGTCAACAAATGAATAACACATAAGGAACCAGTCAAACATCATCAGTCTGTATAAAAACAACCCGGACTGTTACCCTCTGCCGGGTCCTCTGAAGGTTGGTCCTGAGGATTTTCCTGATTTCTTCCTCTCGACCTTTGGACAGCTGTGGTAAAGCTCTCTCTTTGGGCTTCGGAGGAGCAATCTGGTTCTTGGGCTGAATGTTCCTAACGGGAAGAATAATCAGATATGTTGGATTGTTGGCTGGTGTAAAAAGATGAGAGCAGATACAAGCTGCAGGTTATATTGTTTATTTTTAATAAAAAAGTAACTGAACTGAGCTGATCAGTTATAGACACGGAGAAACCTGCCTCATCGTCACTCTATTAGTGAAGCCAAACATGAATGATACCCGAGTACTAAGACTGACCAGTGCTGCGTTAGTCAAAAGAAATGCTAATTTATTACAACACTACTGAAGCATGAACCTTAGCTTTAACCCAAGTTAAAGATTTATTGTAAAAAATGATACATTTAAACCCTGAGGATAAATACTCTATAAACAAGGTGAAGCCCCACAACACAGAAGGACCCTTCGCTGTCCAACTATGGAGAAACTCAGTGAAACAGATAAAACTGTCAACACAGCTGAGTAAATTTAATCTTATATCAGTTTGTTTCGTTTGAAACAGGAAATAATTTTCTTTCCCATTTAAGATTCAACAAAATGATTTTTTTTTTTCTCTAGATTTAAGTCTTACTTCACAGGTATCATCAGCTTTAATGATATGAAAGAATCTGCATCTTCATCAGAGTTTATTTAAGTAAACACGGAGCGTAGGACTCACTGCATGGACACGGTGGAAGGCATGGCGGAAGGCAGCTTAGATCCTCCTCCACTCTCCACCAGCTGAATGGCCTGCTTCATCTCCAGCTTGTGGTAGAAGGCAATGAGCTGTGGCTCCTTGGATCGCTCACCTGCAATCAGGAACCCCTTCACATATTTCTTGTTAAAGCGGTTCAACCTGAGAAAAGAACAGTGACAAATAAACAACAATAAACTGTTTTGTTTGTGTTTTTTTGCTCGTTCTTGTCAAATATTTCCCCTTGTTTAACTCTGGTAAACAATGAACAGAAGTCCCAACCCATTTATTTATCTTCTACTCCATCCTCTTATTGTGTCATAAAGTCCTCTGCTGGAAGCAGACATTGACTTTTGGCCCAGTGGGAGGAGTCAATGAAAGGTAACGGAGCATTTGGACCATTGAATGAAAGCATTCAGATTCTGATTCAATTAGGGGCGAGGATTTGTAAATAATAATGGTCACTAAAGCATCAACGCATCCTACAGCTTGGCTCCAGTTTATACACATACTTGTCTTTCCAGTGGTGATGTCCATAGTGCCCACAGATATCCTCGATCCCAGTCAGCAGGTGGTCAAGGAACTGCAGGTTGAAATCAGAGTGGTTTAAAGTGACAGACCAGAATACCTCCCCATCCTCAATAAGAACCTGTCTGTACTGTAAAGGATTCTATAGAAGTCATTTTTAAGAACAAAGTTCTGTTTACCACAGACCTGGAGAGCAATGGAGAATTGAACAGGTTAGAAATCAGCAACCTTTTTTATTTATTGTCCTTTTAGCCACAAAATGAAACAAATCAGAGCAGAAATATGTAGCGACCTTGTAGAAACTTGGATTCACCGACAGAAACCTGTTATTGATCAAAGGGTTAACTCAGTATCTCTAAAACCAGCTACAGGTTTCTTATGATCTAGTTTAGTCTGGGAGTCCGACAGCTCAAGATTTCATAGAAGAGACTAAACAAAAATCAAAATAGAGATTTTTTTTCTTTAACATATTAATTACATTTTAATCAAACAATTTAAATGTAAAGTTGAAGAAGGATTATATTAAACAGGCTCCCATAGATTACACAGTAACGGCTGAAACAGGAAACAAAGTTTCTCTTTATTTATTTTATGTATTTTTCACATTGATTGTCATATTGATTCTATAGTTATCAACTCTTGTCCATTTCTACTTTTGTATTTGATTCGTTGAATATAGTGATGATGTTAAATAACCGCTGAGACTTCGGCACCAAGGAAGCTTTACTCAGCTGCATCCTGTGGGTTTTTTGGTTGCCACCTCTAACAGTACAAACACCATCTCTGCAAACATCAGCTCCAACAGCAGCAGACGACGAGCTTTAAAATAGAACCGATGAGAGGATGTGAACAGCTGCTGCAGCAGCCAGATGATTGATCGGAGCAGCAGCAGGATTCCTGCTTACAGAACCACAGAAACTAAGAACTCAGTTATTGTTTAGACAGCAGCCGACCCGTAGATCGGCCCCGGTGCCCTGGCGATCGCAGTCTGAAGTTTGACGGCTGGCGTTTCTATAGTAACACGTCATTAAGTAGAACCAAAGTGAGCTCTTATGCATTGGAAGAGAGGAATGATTTATATAATGACAGCCCCATATGCAGTGGGGGTGAAGAGTCATCTATAAACGTGCTGCAACAGAGGAACTGGTCTGCAGAGAGTTAAAGCCAGAACTAAGAGATCCATACACCAAGAAATATTACTACCAAACTACTCCTTTATAAAGCTTCCACTGTGTAGTGTATTAAAAGCACAACTATATATTTATATAAATCAAACAACAAAGATAAACAAGCTTGAAATTCATGCATCATGTCTGTGAGCAGATGCACCAGTAGCTAATAGTATTTCCTGTATGAAATAAGTGAGTAAATAAAGAGTTATTAGAGGCCTGGATGGCAGTCTGTTTAATTTATTTTCTACACTGTAGGGTCTGTGCACTTCTCTCCTGTCTCCAACCACTGCTGTTTTACATTGAAGTCTCCATTAAGACTGTCTGCTTCTTCTGCCTGGAGCATTGGTGACTCATCACCTAAGCCCCTAGAGTGACAAGAGTGAGCGTGTGTGGGCTGTGGCTGCGCAGACATGTTACTACTGCTGAAACATTCAGGCACTGAAGACCACTGTGCTCAGAGGCACCGAGTACACAAATGGACCAACAATTGTTGCAAAAAGTGATTATTTAATGCACAGACATGAAGTACCGCCACCCAGCCACTAGGTGGAGGCAGGGTTCAGCATTTGACCTCAGAGCTCTAATAAAGAGGGTTGATCAACTTGTCAGTTTGTTTCATAATGACGACCTGCTGTCACTGGAAACACTTCAGCTGTCAGCCACAGAGTTATGGGTCCTTCGCATCAACCGCCTCTTCATGGCTCTTACCTGAGTGTGGATCTCCTCATTGATCGAGCGCTTAGCCTCTTGTTTCTTCTTCACCGCCAACAGCTCCACCAGGGGCTTAATGGTCATACCCTTAAAGAAGGTTGAAAGGAACCAAGCATTATTCACTTGAAACACCCCCTGACCTTTTACCAAGATCAAAATAGGTTGTTATTGTCAACATAGGACCATTGTGGCAACTATCCCCAGTATTTTTACGATCTGCCTGAGTGTCAGTGTAATATATTTATGTTTGAGAGCAATTAATCAGGTCTCTAACTCATTTTATTGAAAGACAGATGCACCTTCTACAAATAAAAAAAACCGAATCATTTTTGTGATCAGTTTCTGGGGCAGCAGAAGGAATGACAATCCTTGGATTTTACAGCACACTGGACTACAGTGTAATGCCATAAAACCGAGATGGAAAATCTGGGCCGAATGTTTTATTCACCTCATGGATTTTCATTGGAAATTGGTTTAAAAACAATTCAATTACTCTAAATTAGCCAAAAGCTGATTTGATCAGATTCCAAATTCTTCAAGATAAACTGGTTTTCGAACATAAATCCACGCTAAAACTGTGACATCATCGCATCACCTCACTTATTAGGATTTTCAACCATGTTTTCCTTCTTCTTTGTAAATAGTAGCTTAGTTTTAGTTGAGTTTCACTACTTTTTAGTCACGAGTGTTAAATTGAAACATGTTTGACTTGGAGCTGAAGGATTTTTTGTTAAAACTCAAATATTTCGATTGGAAATTGTGGTGAATTTTTTCTATATATGTGCAGAATTATTTTTTTGACCATGATTTGTGCTCGATTCACACTTTCAGTTATTGTTCTAACACGCAGCCAGTAGGCCGTGTGTTGATAAACAATAAATAACAGTCCCAGTAATATCTGAATCAGAAATACTTTAATAATTCCAGAGGGAACTTACTTAAATAACATATTCACCACCCCTACCAGGGTAGATAATAAATATATTAAAGTATCACAACAACAGGAAAAAAAACATGAGGTTCTAGATCACATGCAGGCAGGATGTGCTGAATCTAATAACAACCTAATCAGCTGATCACAAACAACGTTCAGATGCAAATGCATTTCCCCAAAGACACGAAACCAAACCGCCATGAAACAGCTCGTGTAACTGAGGACAAAAAAAACAAACAAATCCTCCACCATTACTGTGATCGTCCGTGAGTCTATGGAAAAATAACAGGTTTGAAATAGGGCAGGTGGAAGAAGGGCAAACAAAACGCGCTTTGGTGTGGATGGTTTTAAAAGTTAGAGATTCTCTGGATCATTAATTGTTTTAAGATAAACCAATTAATGATCAGAGGCACAAAGCCTTTTATTTCTACAGGTTAAGTCTTCCACTGATGCAGGCGGACATTGAATAAAGCAGGAAGGGAGAAGTCAACAGATGAGAGAACCTATAGCGGCACAGTTAAGAGCCTTTCATCCATGCCGCATTCAGAAACTCTGGCAGTCTTCTGGAAATCTCCCATTTAAGAGCGTAGTTATTATAGAGAATGCCCACAGGGATTAACGTTTAAAGTTAATAACAACTACAGCTCTAACTACACTAAACATGGAGGGTGTGTTCTTGTTGTTCTAGCGAACTGACTGTTCCAACGTTCCTCGGAAACATCAAACAACTTCCCCTGAAGTTGGAATATGAAGTCTGACTGCCCATGAGTTCTGTACCAGTACATCCATTGTACATATAAACAGTTGTCTGCTTCTTTTTATCCAACCAAAACAATATAACCTCCAATACTTTAGACCCTCCCTTTGTGACCAAATACATTTACTGTTTCAATGCGTAAAATACAACTAAACATTTATATGCTTTATGGATAGTTGTAGTTAAAAACAGAATAATTAGTACTTAATTCTGCTTTCCTGAAGTGCAATTAGAAAGTAAATAATGTCTGTTGCCATTTCTAGAACGAACAGATGCACGATGCTGCTAATGCTAGCTGTCAGTTAAAAATACCACCTGTACAACCATGTGATCTTTTATAAGTATTCATTAAATCATGTTTTAGTCAGAGATGTTTAACTCTGTCTTACCCTTCCTCTCTCACAAACACAGCCTGATATCACTTCTAGTTCGACTATGAACAAGGAGAAGAATAAATGATCTCTGTCCTGATGTGAGAGAGGTTCCAGAGCAAAACTAGGAGTCCCGTCCAACCTGCCTTGGATTAATATGGAGGGACGTATGCGTCTGTGTGTCCTCGCTTCTGTCTGCACCTAAAGGCTGGAGTCCATCTTTCTGTTACTTAAAGAGATTAGGTCAGCTGTCTGCCTCACTGTTAAGAGAACATTGCATCTTTTTTTTTTATAATAACCGCCTACTGCAACACAAGCAAATAAATACAATGTTTACATTATGCCGATAATTGCAAAAATCAGCTGAATAAAAAGTGATGTAACTAAGACTGATGACAGATTCACTAACAAAAACTGTTTAACCTAAAAGTAGCTCCTGATCAATAAGAAAAGTTGAAAAAAAAAAACAACCTTCAAGAGATGTTTTCTAAATAAATTGAAGACAATGGCCTCAGAGTTAGAGAGCTCTGGCTCACAGCAGGAATAAAATGGCTGCAATAGCTTCACCAGGTACAGACATGATGGCCACTGGAACAAGTTCAAATTCAAAGTAGATGAAAATAAGCAAACACACCACAACAAAACCAACATGTCTGCTGCTCACCAATACAGGGGACGCAGGCAAACCATTAACAGGCTACAAGTGAGACAATTAGTACGAAGTTTGAGTGAGTTGATGAAATCATTATCTCTACCTGAACAAAGACTGTAAAGAAGATGACTGTGATGATGGCGGTCAGGAAGGTATCTCTCATGGTAAAATCGTTGCTGTTCAACAGGAAGCCCAGGGAAAAAGCGATGGCGCCTCGCAGCCCCCCATAGGCTATAATGAACTGATCCTTGGTGGTCAGCTTGACGATGCGGAACTTGTTGATTACGAATGTAAGACCGACCACACCTGAAAGAGAAAACAAGTTAATATAACACGCTTTTAACTTTGAATTTATGGGCTTTAGATTCTGGAAAGGATTACAGTGCAGACTCATTGATCAACCCAAGCTTGTAAAAGTACTTTTTTTTGTTTTAGTTTTCCACCCTTCTGTTATTTTATTGGGAGTCAAAGAAAAAACCAACAATAATCCATAATTCTGAAGAAGAAAAAGGATTTAAAACGAAAGAAATCTGAAAAGGCAGCAGCCGTTTATATTCAGTTCCTTTAAATAGGGCGTAGGGTGCAGGAATTGAATTGAAACTAGAGGGACGCCGGTTCCCCATCTCTGTCTCAGTGGTTGTGTCTTTGGGAAAGACACTTCAACCTTATTGTCATGAGGGCCCGGTGCTGCCCGAGTACGGCAGCCTTGCCTCTGTCAGCGTGCCCAACAGCAGCGGCTTTCCACCATCAGTGTTAGGAATAGATCCTTTTAGCAGTGGTCAAAAGTTATAGGAAAATGGAAAAAGTTAAACACATGAAATACTAAAAACAAACAACAAAAGACTCACGTCTGACAAAACAAAAGCAATTTCCTATGTGTAAATTCGGAAAATCATGCATTTAATACCGCTGCCAGGCACAGCGTTCATCCACTAACCTTAACTTCATAACCCAAATTACTGCCGTCAGCAAGCAGACCAAAGGATTACAAAACTGACCACTAATCTGAGCAAATAAAGGCAAAACTGAGGCACTGAGACCTGAAATAGATTTATATTGAAATTCTAGCTTTTTTGTGTTGATTTATAACTTTTTGTGTGTGTGTGTGTGTGACAATGAGAAAGGTGTGTGTGCTTGTTCTCCTTTTAACTATGTAAACCTCTTGTGTGATGCTTGGTTTTACCTTGTAAAGCAATTTGTGTTGCTGCATGCAGGAAAAGAGCTTTATAAATAAAGTTTAATTTGATAACTGGAGGGAGGTTTGATGCGGGATCTTGCATCACAGAAATACTGAACTCGTGTGGGGAAAAAAACAAAGGCAACTCGATTTTTTTCTTTAAAACCTACATTAAGAGTGCGATCAATCATGTGATATCACGAAATAAAGAAATTCCCACCGACATATCATTTTACACAGTGCCAGCTGTGTGATGAAAGAAGATGGACAGGTCTATCTAGGAAATTGTCGTGAGAAATGTTTAGAAAACACCCTTCAAGTTCTTAAGCTAACAAAGAGATTAAATTCGAAGCCCTGGGAGGCAAAATCCTTTTAATAATTCAAAGGAAGGCCCTTAAAATAACAACAACAAAAATGAAAAATGCTTCTTTTCAGGAAAGAAATTACACGACAAAAACAAAAGTCTGCGATTTGGAGCTGACCTATGACTCGAGAAACCAGACACAGGATGACAGTCGCTGTCACAAAGATCCAATCCCAGTGATGAAGTCCTCCCACTGTGGCCACACCAAGAAAGATGAAGATCAGCGTCTCGCTGACGCTGCTCAACATTTTCAGGAAGTACTTGATGGTGGTGTGGGACTTGTGAGAAATATTAGCTTCTACGTAGGGTCGCATCACTGCTCCACACGCAATGAGCCTGAAAGAAAAAAAGAAAAGAAAAAATAACTCAAGTTAAAAATCATGCATTCCAGTACTCTGGATGCTTTAAATGTTTGGTTACTACAGGACAAGCATTTCAAAAGAAATTTCAAAGGAAGTGACTATTGTCTGCAGAGGGCCAATATTACAAGGCTTGCATGTTATTCCTAAAATGCTGCAGTCATCCTCGTCAGCTAAACACACTTCTGCTTTCAGCCAACAGTCATGCAAGGACTCCTTGTCAAAAATCTGAAGGCCTGAGGAAACGGCCTCATAAATATCCGACAAGCTGCTGCAGCTGTTTAAGATTTACTGTAGTTCCTTCTACTTCTGAATATTGGTTTAACTTTCAAGGTTTTATAGAAGTGAAAGAAAAAAACGGAACAGTATAGTAATGCCTTTTATACCTCTTTTATTAACCATGATATAGAAAGTCGCATTGCAGTTTTCATTTTAGATGGATTAAGAGTGTCCTAAACAGCAAAAAGAATGAAAAAAAATGATATCCTTGAAGCTAGAAATACATTTAGCTCTTTCAGTGTGAAGACATAATATATCAACCCTTTGGTCAGAATCTCATAGCCAGGTAACAGATCACTGCGAGCAGGTGATTTAATGCCAGCTTGAGATATGTGGTCGTCCATAAAACCGGGCATGGTTTAGTATAGCAGCTGATAAACTATAACAATTTCAATATTTGGTTAAAAGAATGGCCTGAAACAAGCAAAGAAAAACTGAAATGACCTTTTTCTATAGAATCCGTGCTCTTCAGCTAGGACTTATCACTGTTAAGAATCAGCAGAAATATTTAAAAATACATTTTATGAGTGTACTTTGCAGCTTGTTAGTTTGCCATTTGGGATTTATATGATGGCTTCACATCTATAAATGGGGATAATTTGTTGGAAGATAAACGGATGGAATGAGCCTTTTAACCAACTTTCAGTGGGACAGAGTGCCAAAGCAGAGTACAAAGCGAAATTATGAGGAGAATATAAGTAACTTTTATTCGTATCATGTTTACCAGGTTAGAAAACCAGCTTTCTTTGCAGCAAATAGGAAGAAATTGCAACATCTATAATGAGCGCTGCCAGGCTTTTAGCATTTCAAAGGACATTTTACGTCATAAGGAGTTATTCATTGCTATGGTAGAATACAGCTAGGCTGGATGGTAGTAATTCCAAAGAAATTCAATCAAAAGTGTGTTTTAGTCTAGTAGGACATAAATCTAAACTCTACTAAACTCTGCCGACATTTTCCCAGATTTTCTTCCTGATCCTGAGAACTAAAGGTGGAGATTCAAACATTTTCTAACTATGGCAGCTGTGTTTTACCCCGATGCCAAAGATCTACATTCCAGATGTAACATCTTTAAGAGAAAGGCGGCACCCCCCGACCCTCATCTGAGACTTACGCCATGATGCCTGAAAGGTGGAACATCTCAGCTGCAAGGTAAGCCATGTAGCTGTAGACGAACACAAACAGAGGCTCGATGACCCGAATGTGGGAGGTGAAGCGAGACGTGAAGGCAGCCAGGAACCCGAAGATGGCTCCAACCAGGACTCCACCTAATGCCACCACAAGAAATGAGATGACTCCCAGGAAGCTGTCCAACACAGTCACTGAGCCAACCAGTGAAAACTCCTCAAAAAGGTGGTAAAGTACCTGTGGGAGAAAAGGGAGGATCAGACAGGGAAGAAGGAAAAAGTGAGTGCAGATACAACTGCAGCATCACAACTAAAGAGACACTATAACTAATATGAGAGCAAATCTGTTTCCGGAGCATCAACACTGAAAGATGCTACATCCAATGGAAAATGTATCCAGTCCTGAAATGAACAGAATACCTTTAGCATCAGGTATTAGTGAAATAAATACTACAACCACCGTGTTACTGAGACAAGCAGCTCGGTCACAGCTTCTCCTCTGTGTTTTGGGTTGTTTATTTGACGTTTGAAATTTAAAGGGAAAGGCCACAGTTCAGATACCCTCTGTAGCTGTGCATTTTGAGTACATGTGTTCATACTTGTAATTTCATCCCATCACATACAGACTAAGTGCAAAGGAAGTGGGGCCTTGCAAGGGATGAAACCTGCGAGCAAACGCTGACATTTTAAGTTAACTGTGGCTATAGAGATTACGCTAAAGATGAGTCCGCACTTCAGCGATTTTCTAAATCAGAAAAAAAAAAATTCTAAATCAGACATTTAAAAAAATATTGCAGTTTAGAGCTGTGATTATAATACTCATAATACCCTGAGACTAGATAATCTAGGCACAAACTGCTACAAACCTGCTACAAACCTGTCTGTGCCAAGCTTTCTGCATGCTACTCTGCTTTTATAAAAGCTCACTGGTGCTAAACAGGGAACTCATTTATGACCTGAGGACAATGGCCTGAGTGGAATGAGAGCCCCACAGAGGAGGGATAAGACTGGATAGTATTTAGCCGAACCACAGTAAAGGTATTCAGCGTGCTGGTTGGTGTAAATATTATCCATCTATGCAAGGCTCTAGACATACATTTTTTCCTTGGTTGCATCTTTGCAACGAAACAGGTTATTAAAGATCTGATTTATCAAGTTCTTATCTTTGGGTTGCATTGTAAAGCCCTGCTATGGACTTAAATCTTATATCTTTAAATCAGCTCCTTTATGATGCTGTATGAATATTTACCATGTTTTTAGTTAATAAAAGTGAAGCAGCGTCCAACAAAATCACAAAAGATAAACCATAATTAACCTAAGAGCTGATGGCAATTAAAAAAAAAAGGATTTTCTTTTTAACCATTAAAATAAAGCATTTGAGCTCCAAACAAACGATGAAAAACACTTCAGAAATCACAGAAAAAAAAGCACACATATCTGACTGGCATAAATAATGAAGTTCGTAGTTAAACCAAAGCATTATCAGCTAATAGAACATTGTTCTAAAGCTGAACTCTAGAGGTTTCCTGCCTAAAATAAAATGTTCCTGCAAGGCGTGGTCACCTGCTGCTGTCCCCTAAACTATGTCTTCTTTGAAAATTCAAAGCATGACCACGTACCACAGTCACAGCATCGTTCAGCAGTGATTCCCCAAACACCAGGATGTGCAAAAGTTCATTTATATGAATCTCCTCAAAAACAGCGAGCACAGCAACAGGATCCACAGCTGAGATGATGGAACCAAACAGCAGGCAAGGCAGAAGTCCGATGTGTTGTAAGTTGGCATTTGGGATCAGACATATAGCAAAGAGGAGGCCTCCGACAAAGAAAGCATTCCATAAAGTCCCCACAACGGCAAACATCAGGATTGTGCCGAGGTTTTCCATAAATGGTCGGATAGGCAGGAAGTAGCCAGCATCTAGGATGATGGGGGGCAGCAGGCAGTAGAAAAAGAGTTTAGAGTTTAGGACTGGAGGGACTTCTTCTCCAACTAGCTTGATCAGACCTCCGACCAGCAGGCCGACGACTATCAGTAGGCAGCTCTCTGGAATGATGCCTGATAGACGAGGAATCAGATGAAAACCTGAGAGGGGGGGAAAAAAAAGAAACAATTTACTTAGTTTTCTTTTTATTTCTGCTGTTTATGTTAAGCAGGAGATTGATTCATAAGGTCACTGTAATTGGTCAGCCAATGTTTGTGATAATCAGGCAGGACTTCAAACTTGGTTTTGCTATTATAAATGAGTGTTAATATGTCAGACTATATTTTTTCTTCAAAACTACCTGGAACCCTACATTAGTCAAGAAGCTGTAAACATACATCCCTAGATTTAGCTGCCACTAATAATATAAAAACTATATTATTGACTAACAAACTGCAGAAAACAAAGTAGACGCCCAATTTAAAACCTTCCATGGAAATGAAATGCAGCTTCTGAAAACCGTTCAGGCAAGTCAGAGCTTGCATTGTTGTTTTGAAAAGTTTCGGTTATTACCGGGGAGGATATAT
>JAUZNJ010063038.1:17237-27330 GCA_034780135.1 Jordanella pulchra
TAAAGGAAGAATTGAAGGCAAGAAAAAAACAGGAGGGATCCTAAAAACTCCAGAGATTCCAAGGAAAATAAGAAGAAACTTGTCTTAAAACTGTTTCTTTTCTTGTTTTTTTTTTAATAATAGATGAACCCATACTTCCATAGGTCCCAGTAAAAGGGAATATCCTCAGGCATAGAGGGCTGGTATGCCAGCTCCAGCAGAGTGTCTCAAAGAAGCTCAAGCCTGAACAGATACAACAGTTTGAACTGATGACAAGAAAAGCATTAAAAGTTTATCCTTCATATCTATATATTGATCATCAGTGCATGACTGGATTCACATAAAGCATAAAACACAACATCAAATATGTTTGCACTGTGTGCTGACAGGATTACTCCAGCTGTCTCACCAGTAATATACAAAAGGTGACAAAGGCTTCCAATGAACTGCAGCAAGTGGTTTATGTGTGGCTATATTTACTGTAAACTAATGCCACACAGGTTAGAGTCAAGTTGAAGCTGGCTGCTGTAACAAATGTCTCCACGAATCAATGACAATGAGACAAAACAGAAACAGGAATACACACAGCGATCCCTTACAGCAACCTTAGTGGCGGCAAGATTTTCATGTGGGAATAACTGCTTGTTGTGTGTGAATGCTTAATAAAATGTTTACAAGGACTTAACTAGCATCAATAAAAAAAAAAGAAACACTAACACAACCTGAATTACAGCCTTTATGCAAAATAGGGTTTTGATTAAACTGCATAGTTTGTTATTTTAAATAAGCTCTGTTCTTTGTGGTTTCTCTGATACAATGTCATGCAGCCCTAATTATTCATTAAAAATGACCTGCCTTTCAAAAGGTTATGCAACAAGCTTCAAAGATATAAAGAAATGGGTGAAAATGGTGTCTTTATACTAAGAATGGTTCAGCTTATCTTATACACTTGACCTGTTTCTTTCTACCTTTGCATTACCACTTCATACCTCCATTTGTGCCTGTAAAATAACATTTTATATCAATTGGATATTGAAGATCAGTGACCCATTAATACTAGATTTCTTCTAACAGAATAAAAATATTGACATTCCAATTCTTGCCTATACAAAGTACCAATACAAGTACATTTAACAGCTTTGTGATAATAGCAATAAAGGTTATGATCGTATTTTCTGTTCTGACACTGTGATCTTTATCTAACACAGAAGTTGTATCAGTCCAGAGTATAAAGTTGTTTTTTTCAGGTACAAGTACTTAATACTGGTTTTGGAATCAATACCAGTATCTGTACATCCCTACCGAGGATATGCAAAAAGTATTTATAGTTATGTTATAATTTTCTTTTTAAAAAAAAAAAAAAAAAAAAAAAAAAAATGTTATAATTTTCTAAATGTCATGAGCATATCACAGTTTCAAAACAACACAGCCTTCCTAAACCAAGTCATAGCAGAGACTGTTTAGGGCAGGAGGTCAAACTCAGGACATGAAGAGCTCATACCCAGCAGCTTTTAGGGATGTCCCTGATCCAACACACCTGAACCAAATGGATGAATTATCTTGTACGTTTACAGTCAAGGGCTCCCTTAGTACCCACAGTACACCCTACACCCCTCTATGAAGTGTGCAGTCGGTTGAAGTGCAGATGAAGGCTTGAGTGTGCAAGCTTCAAGCAGTGGAGAACTGAGACAGAACCTCTGCGCTGTAACCCATCCAGGGTTTTGCAAACTTATTACTAAAAGTACAGCAAGAAATCGTTTTGTATCCACACATGAACAGTATAGCAAGTATCTTATTCATGAGTATACAAATAAACAATTCAACAGAGAAATTGAACAGTGTATCTTGGGTGAGGAGAGGGTAGAAAGCAAAAAAAAAAAAGAGGAGTGGAGTTTGACACCTGGATCAGGGGCTTAATGCTACCCTAATTAGGATCTGGGAGGAGATACTCTAGAGCATCTTCTCTAGTCTCAAAACATGCATGCCAATAATGTTGTCAGGCAAGCATACCAAACCGTGGGGGGTATAAAAACTACAGAGTAACATTTTATTTTGGAGTTGGGTGTTGAGTGAAGAGAATCAAACCAATATTCTAATTCTCCCTATATTATTAAAATATGTATTCTCAGTTTTACTACCGAGCTTACAGACCAGAGAGAAACCATAAAGCACCAACGAAGAAGAATGTGCAGGGGAGATGTTTCTCCAGTGTTGGAGTGTCAGAACTGAATGGTCAGTAAAACAAGAACATGTCATCTTCTACGGTGACAAGAGGATCTGATCTATAAACCCGACTTATAAAAAATCTTGATGTATAATAAAATAGTAAAACAGGTTCTTGCTGTGTGGAAAGTCTAGCTTTTTTAAATTATATTGAATTATTGATATTAAAGCCTGGAAAAAAAGTTAAGTGTTATTAAAATTTAGAGGTATTTTTCCATGTTAATCCTGTAAACCATGATTCTGATTTAAAATTAAACCCTGGATATAAACAGTGACTTGACTTCATTCGTTTTACTCACCATACACAATTATTCCTACTGTTCCTCGAACAAATGATCTTAGGAAACAAGCCAAGTCATTAAACATTAATGATTAAAACTCGTAACAGCTAAAAAAGCCAAATCGACCAGTAACATGTCGAATATATCATAAGCTGACAAAGAGGCAGCTCAAAATCAGCAGGAGCCTAGTAATAAGTGCCTGTGGCATCAGACGCTGGAATATGGAAATGTGTTTTTATAGGATTTTATTGATTAAGCTTTCGAGAAAGTGGACCCTGGTTAAAAGAAAATTAATATTTATATTCAGTTTTATTGGATTTACATCTATTATAAAGATATTTTGGTTTATACTACTGGTATAAAATACTGAACCATCTCATTTAAACTATGTACAAAAGTATATGTATAAAAATCACAGGGTAGCCAAATCAAAATGAGGATTTGGAATCGGAGCAAGTGATGCAGAGTTGCTGCAGTGACTTTCCAGCAAATTGGACTGACCAGATGCATCAGGGTTTCAATTTCAGTTTGTCCATCGTTGGTTTAGCTCTCTGTGGGCTGATCATTTTCATTTCAATCAAATGGTGTGGCATCCTTTTCTTCCAAACACATTGCGTACTAGCATGGTTTCTCAGCATTTTATTTTCCCCTCGGCTGAGACCTGATGTCTTTTTAAAGTGTTCCTTCTTTGAGCAGTGTACATTTCAAGGGTGATAAGTTGCCTTATTTAAGCCCAAAAATAGCAATAAGGGA
Organism: Jordanella pulchra; assembly: GCA_034780135.1. NCBI lineage: Eukaryota > Metazoa > Chordata > Actinopteri > Cyprinodontiformes > Cyprinodontidae > Jordanella > Jordanella pulchra. Next base: position 20,474 of record JAUZNJ010063038.1, read on the forward strand.
TATCAGGAACAGAAAGAAAACTAAGCTAAGAGAAAGTAATAACCTCTGAAAGTAAGACCTCAGGGGGACTTTTTTTGGGTGTTTTCTTGGATACAAGACCAACGTAATATAAACAAAGCAAAAGTTAAGGTTCTACCTTCAGTGACAAAGGGCTGTAATTTTGCAGTAGTAACAAGAACCATGCAGCCTGCATAGAAAATTACCAAAATGTTAATTATTTTAATTAAAAAAAGAATGACATGTGCACTTTAAACCATGCCCCGAAGGCCTCGGTTGAAACAAATCTTAACACCCTGAAACACCTGAAAAACCTCTGGTGCTTCTGACAGCACACCACTTTAACATGTCCAAACAATGAAACTGAGTCATGTGCAATCTTTTAAACCAATCTAAGAAACCCATGTTAGAATCTAGATGGTGGCGTTGAAAACCATGCAGTGGTATTAATAAGAGTCCAAACAGTCCCACAATCCCTTATGTAAAGACTTCCAGTGAGTACCTTTGAATCCTAAACCATAAATAGCCCACATGAACTGGTATGCAATATGGCAGTGAAACAGAGGTACACTGTGGCCGATAAGCCCACTGAATGACTAGCACTATGAATATTAGCCTAAATTATGTTAAAGGAATACTTTAGGAATGTACTTCTACAATGTCCCATTGAAAGAGTTCTGCTAGAAAAGAAACTAGAAATGGTTAAGCTTGCAGTAGTCTAGGAAAGCAATAGTCACGGCTGGATGGAATAAATGCATTACTACTCCAGCCTCAAGGAGAGTCCCTTTCAATACACGATCAATGGTGGAAATTGGGAACTAAACATATTTCATGGGTGACTGAAAGGGTATGCATGCAGTTCAATCAGGAGGAGTCGAAAAAGACATTTTAGGATGATTAGTGCGCCTTCTGTGTAAGGGCACTGAAGACATCTGGCAAGGCTTGTTAAAGATCTTAAAAACAACCTCTAACTGATGACATTTCACACTTTTTTTTACCACACCTAAAAGACCTAAATTACGGCTCTTAGAGCTTTTTAGACGTAGAGAACTTCATGCTGTATCAAAATAAGGACAAAATAAGAGTTCATAGTAAGGGCAGTATGGTATGTATGTACAGCTACTGGTTAAGTATTAATTTTCCTCTTTTTCACATTTTTTAAGTTGCAACCAGATTGGTTACACACTTTTGGAGGATTTTATGTGATAAACCAATACGAAGCAGTATGTAATTAATTATGAAATCAAGGGCAAATGGAAAAAAATACTAGGAAAGAAATAATTCATAAATAAAAGGTGACCTTTGCAGTTTCTTTTCACCCTGCTGTACTCTGAAACCCTGCTTAAAAGTCCACAGCAAAAGTTTCATTCTAAAATGAACCTGACTACTGGCAGGTTCCACTGGTATGTAATTTAATTTCGGGACAAGTACAGGCAGTCTGTATAATAATCAGAGCAGAGGCCAACAGTGCTGTCATTCTGAAAGGAACTGCAGCAGTTCACAGCTTAGGTTGGAAAAGTGAACACAGCAAGTCAGTGAATCTCTGTGCTTCTCATAAATGTTACCTTTATGAATGGGTTGCAAAAAGAAGGCTGCTGAAATAACACCATCAAGTATTCTTTTATTTTACATTTATAAACAGGAACTTGAGGGTATCTGACATGGTTGCTTAACAACAACATTAGCTTGCCATTCTCATGAGTCCCTTTATGATACAAGATGATATAAAACCAGTAAAGGTGATTCTTTCATTTCTACCCGGTGTCGACAGCCTGGCACTTGCCACACATCATTACCAAAGCCAGCAGCATTGTCCTGTTGCCAGGTGACTAGCTGTGCATCATAGACAACTATATTAGCTCCAGTGAACAAGTAAAAAAAGAGAGGAAAAAAAAATTAAAAATAAGAAAACCTCTCTGTTGAAGAAGGTGTCTGGTGGGACGAAGGTTAAATTATGGTTGGAAAAAAAACGTCCCATTTAATTAGCTGACCAGCTTCCACACAGCACTGTGTCACAGATTGGGTTTCACAGAAAGGTCAGGAAATCCATTTACTTTAGAGCGACGGAGGCCTTGTTCGTGACAACAGTGGTGTGTTACAGATAAGCAGCTCTGACTCATCAATTCATTGTTTAATATGGACCATTGTGGACAACCAGTTGTGCAAGACAGCTACTAGTTTGAATTATTTATTATGGCCTACTGTGAGCAGAAATTCAGTGGGACCCCCGGTGATATATGTGAAACAATGCCCTCTTCCACTAAAGATTTCTAACATAAATGTTTCTGTTCTGTGGCAATAGTTTTGACACTGGTCAAATGTGTGTCGCTTCTTCTTTCAACGATAAAGCACTCGTTTTCGACCAATGAAATTAAAATTTTCAACAAAAATAAAGTAGTGCAGCTTTGGTGTCAGAAGCTAATGTGAGGATATAGAGCCAGCTGTGAGAAAAGGATGTCTCACCTTAAGATCTAAGTATCTTTTCCATTAAAAACGTACCGACTCCTATTTCTCTGATCCTTTAAAAACAATGGGTATGCAACTATTGCGAAATAGAGCTCCAATCTTTACAGCACACAAAGAAAAGCTCATGTTCCCTTTTTATATATATATATATATATATATAGACAACAGCTCCTAAAACGGAACAGCAACCTTCTGCTACTGCTTTAGCTTTTATTAGAATCAATGCTCTATTAAGATAACACAGTTCTTTAGCGAATAAGTGATGCAACAGGTAAAGATAAATGTTCATTAGTAGGTAAACTTCAGGCTATATCACCGTCACAAGATATAAGAAGCAAGAGCTGCAGAAAAGGAAGTGGATTTTGTTACAGTACCACAGTTCAGCTACATCATATTTTGTTTTGAAATACAGTACAGCTTTTACTTTTAATCTTGTGTTTTTGAGTGCACACCATGTTCCTCTGTGTAAAAAGCACAACAGTAAATGCAGGAGAAGAGGTGCAAGTGAATAAGTTTAACTTCTTCATTTTTTAGACATAAGCATCAAGTTATACGTATAATTATACAGAATCTTTACCTCCACCTAAGAGATTATATTTTAATCAGCTTTTGTTTGTCTGTTTGCTTGCTCGTCTGTTAAAAAAAAAAAAAGTAAAATATTTATGGACGGATTTCATTACAATTTTCAGAGGTGTCTATGGTGTCTGGCAACAAATGATTACATTTTGGTGATAATCCAGATCACCATCTGGATCCAGGACTTATTTTTAAAGATTCTTGGAAAACCGTTATTAATTAAAAGGTGTAAATCACATTAAGTTATGGGAAATGAGAAACTTGACTGATGTCTTTGGTCTCTGGGTGCTTAATTAGTTTTATATGTTGCATTTGTAATTCTACTGAATTGCCTAAAGTACACTTAATGTAATTCTCCATAAATATTCCTTGTTATTTTCAACTTATAAGCTTCTATTTATGTCCTCTTGTTTTTATTTTTCTTGTGAATTACCAGTATTGGAAGAGGTTCTGCAACAGTTTGCTGCTGATAGATCAATTTTACTGAAATTCTTTTGCCTTAAACTTCCCAACCCTAGATATATTGTACAATGGACTTTAAGATTAGGGGAAAGTCAATAAGTCTCTATGTCAATAAGCCTGGAAGTCTTAACCTAAATAACACAGTAAAGATAAGCAAAGCACAGTTTGTGACACTGACTTGAGCTTTGCTCAAGGTGTACTTCCTAAAGCAATAGCAGCACATTTTCTTCCAGAAGCATTATAATTAGGTTTGGATAACTGGATAATTAGGTTTTGAAGCTCGTATTACTACTGTGTGTCCCCGCTTCACAAAAAGTAATGCTTTTCTTAAAAGAGACTGACACAAATGGTGCAATGCTTGGTTATTTTATCTCTTTGGTTATGGGTATGTCCCTTTAGAAAGCAACCAAATCTTGCAGAAGCAAATTTAGTAAGATAAAATCAAACGAGCCAAGGGTGACAACTTTTTTCCTTGTTGCTAATGTGCTCTGTGTTGATGCAGGTTATGGTTATGAGTATATCCCTCTAGGAAGCAACTTGAGATTTTAAATTATTTCTTCTCTTATTATTAAAATGAAGGCTATGCTTTGATATTCCTAAAACTAAGTACATCAAATTGTCAATAAAACATGAATATGAACATGGGTGACTGGTTAAGCAGGGTACTGTATAGATTTCTGGGTTTGTGAGTTGAAAGGTATTTACCCACTAGGACGCAGCGTGTCCCATCAGAGGAATCCCTCTCAGCCTCTGACCTAAACTTCTCTCTGAGAATTAATAAATAGATCAGAGGAGCCATCTATGACAAGAACAAATCAACAAACACTTGTCCCTGTGTGTACAATCATCCTCTGTGCGCATGTGTAGTACAGTTCTTAATCTTCAACATAAGATGAGAAAGATCTTTATCGTACCACAGCTGGGAAAGTTATGCATCTCTGAAATGTTACAGAGTGTAATAAAGACATGAGAAATACTAAAACTCGGACAATAAAAGCCCTTAAATTAATTTCCCTCTATAATTTATTTCTCCATCAATAGATAATCAACAGCAGCTCAGATAACAAGGTCGTGTTAACAGTAGAACAGAAACTTATTTGGATTAATCGGTTGCTGAAATAATCAAGGACTAATTTAGTAATCGAATAAATGCTAATTGAGGTAAAGACTCTAAAACGTGTTATTTACTGAAAGGAAAACCCTTTAATTATACCAAAAAAAGAAAATATTTTGCATTTAAGCGTCTTTGTATAAATGAACCATCCAGAGCTCAGGTGTCATTTCTGAGGGCTGATTGTTTTTCCTCTTTAACATTGTTTAGACATTTTACAATTAGCACAACTAAAAGTTGACTTTAAATTAACAATTTAACGTGTTGATTGAGATATATTCATTAATTAGAAGTATGTTTTTTTTAGATTTTTTGATGATTAGTTGCTGGATTGCTAAAATAATCCAGCACTGCAGCCCCAACCAACAGTATTACATTTGTAACTCTAACTCCATGTTTTGGTGGGATATAGCAATCATAATCTGCTGTGACTGTTATAATTTGTGGCTTATTTAACCACAGGAAACCTGTGTTATATTGTTGTCTTGCTTTATGACTTCCTGTTGAGTCAGGAGTGTACCGAATACAAATACTTCAAACACAACACCCTGACCTTAACCCAAAACAAAGTATTTCAATATCAAATTAAAAGGGTATAAACATTTCACTGTACTCTAAAGAGCTGCAAAAAAATATGGCTAATATGGCTTCATTTAAGTGATGCTGTTCATGTTTCAGTAACAGCACAAAATAAGCTCAGACATCAGCTAATGAATGAAACGAAGCTAGCTAGAGTAGGCTGACGCGTTACACCAGCATCGACAGAGCAGGGGGGGGGAATCCAGGACACAAATAGCTTCACTAGTATCAAGGTAATTATCACGGGTGGGTCCCACTGTCTGCGATTGTATCTTCGGTGAATGTTATCACACTGCGACACAAAGGTTCACCAGGTCAATCAGTTCCAGATGTACATTTGATAAAACACCAACCTATTTTAGGAATTACCGCCTTTCAAGGCTTGTCTATATAGTTTCTTCCCTTTAATATGTTATATATTACATTAAAGCATGGATCTAGGGCAGGGTCGTTTTATTTCCCTGTTTACAGCTACATTAAAGATCATAGATAACGATGTTCTCCTGACTAGTAAGATTACTTTATGAGGACAATAAAGTGAATATATATTCAAGACGTGTATCAATAAAACATTGCTAAATAAGGTTTGCTTCTCTGTGACCCAAAAGATTTTTTTAATACAAAACAGGTGCTTAAAATGCAGCAACACAGATAAGTAAGCTTATGCCACATCCACACAAAGCTGGGTCGTTTGAAACCTGCACCCAGAGAGGCAACGTTTGGAGCCGCTCTGTGTGGACAGGCCTCACTGCTTAACCAGCTTACAAGCCAACGGGTTTTGCATGCGTCTCTACCTATGCCTCGCCTCTTTCCTAACACACACGTGCTGACTTGCAAACAACAAGTGCTGTGGTAATGCTTCAGAAGCTGTTTAATTTACTGGTTCTATTACCGTCTTTTCCTCCTCCACACATCGATGTAGATGTAAACTTATTAGCAGTCGTGACAAAATAGTTCTCCCAGCTTGTAGAATTTGTCTCATGTCCGTTTAAAACTACTTTTCTACATTAAACCCTGTCACTCATTGAATAATTACTCTTTTTATGTTACACAAATCAATGAAAGTAGTTCAACAAGCCGTGTGCCATCAGTACATGCGTCTAGGATCCTACAACCAAAAGAGCGTGGTGTATAATTCAGCAGCTCTGACACCAGAGCCTGCAACAAATGGGTCATTTAAGTCTTGGATCATCAAGATGTTATTATCTAAATTTAAATTTGATGTAATTACATTCAAGGCTTTTTGAGACCACAGGAACCCTGAGACGAGACAAGTTTTTTTTAATCCAAAATAGATTCACTAAGATGCTGCTAGTCATTGTACGTCTAGCTTTAGATGGACATTAAAGGATCGTAAAGCTTTGCAGCTCTTCTTTCACCCGTTCCTCCACAGAAGTGTTTTTGTGTATCGTATCACTACAACACATCTCATGGTTGTCAGGTGTAGGTCAGCTTTGACAACCCCAGTTTATGTTGCCACCTGTTACCAAAAACCAGCAGCAGATCAAGGATTGAACAGATGATGTGAAAACGGTTTGAGATCCTCAGCTTTTTTTCCTTAACCCTACGTTCTCTTCAGTACTTAGCAGTTAAACGAGAGATGAGAAAAACAGCTGAGCTCGAGACTTCAGAACCACTGGAGAGGATTAAAATAAAGAAAAACATT
>JAUZNJ010063048.1:0-24816 GCA_034780135.1 Jordanella pulchra
CCCCCCCCCCCCCCCCCCCCCCCCCCCCCCCCCCCCCCCCCCTCTACTGTAAACATAGTCTTCTACTACTACTTCTCCTTCTTTTGGTTGTCCTTCATCCAGCATTACACCATATTCTTTGATCCACCATAAATAGTGACTCAGTCGGACGTTACAAGTATTATACCATTGACTTTCTTAGGTTTAGGTATAAGTCCTGCAAATTTCGGGTTAGTTGATAGCAGATTGTTGAGGAAAATCAGTAAAAGCGCCCCAGATATGAGTAAAAATACATGGTATCAAGCCTGATACTGACATCAATATCGCTGCATCCCTAATTTATATGTTTTTCATTTTTCACATTTACTCTTACAAAAATATATGTGTTGCAGTAATTTCATGTGAAAGTTCATGTTAAAATGTGACCCATAAAGAGCAGCTTAAAATAGTGAAAGTGAAAACAAAAACAAATGCATTGTTTCTGTATTTTGTATTCATATAACATGTGATTTAATTTTATATTCTGTTCCTGTGACACAGCTCACTGAAATTAAAGCTGCATGTTTTTTGGTGCCATGTTTCCAGAAACTCTTTAAATCTAGAGTCTTTGCCAAGTGGCCCAATCCTCATTAACAAATTATAAGACCATCCATTTTAATGGTCAAAAACCTAATAATAAAACATGTTAGATTTTGTGACAAAACATTAAGAAAAAAAATTCATGGGGGTTTGAATCATTTCTATATCATTGTATGATGTTGATTATAGTCCATCTGAAGCCTAAAGGAAATATTACAAAGTTTTAACTAAACATAAAATCTGAGAAACCCATTGTCGCGGGAGGTCATAAGGTCACATAGGAGACTGCCAGACCAATATAAACATGAGGGCCGATAGTTTAAAGGCCAGTTTTTGACCTCAGGAAACACTAAATTAGTGACTCTGGACAAATAACCACATGGATTCTGGATCCTTTTCATCAGGCCAGAGATTTTTCAATGATAAAATATTCACTGGAGCACAAAGGGCTTCAGCTAACCTTTCAGCTAGAAAATCTCACTCTAAATGATCTACGACTAACATGGGGCCATTTTGATGTTTTTCATGTAAACATATTCTGCTGCTGTAACCAGCATGGAAGCAAGACACTAAATGAATCCACTGTTATATACATATAACATTCAACAAAGTACATGATCTAAGTAGAAAGCTTAATTTTTAAGGCTTGTGAAGAATCAAACATTTATATGAGGAACACGTGGTTCGGTTGTTATTCCTGCAGCCATAAACAGAATGAGGAAAAAATGTGAGTTAAAAATGAGTTAAAAAAAGCTAATACACTTTCAAATTAAGCCTATTTTTTATAATTAGCATCAACACTAACATTTATGAGTAAAATCTAAGAGTCACCAGTATGGAGTACAAGTGAATTTTATCCAGTTACATCAACATTTACAAGAAACTATAAAATAAGCCTGGTACTTGGCTTTATGAACTATATGGCTTGTGTACAAATAAGGTGGCAGAGTTTATCTTTTTGGTTCTACTCTCCTGATAACTTGCAGGGTAAATATATTCTCCACTCCAATAGAATGGCAGGAATGGGTGGCACAAAAACCACCCAAGAGGGTGGAGGAACTTTATATGTTCTTTCACCATGACAGCCTGCCCCAAACACACCAAAACTCTGCCAACACCCAACAGGACGGTATTAGGAAATTCAGTCTGCAGCCTGTCCAAAAGTGACTAGGCACAGCACCAGCCCCGTTTGTTGTGCCAACCACATAAAAAAAGGGTTTTTTGTTTTCTGTAGTACAAGCTTATAATGAGAAATGTATTAAATACACAACTTTAAGTGATTCTAGGCTAAGAAAAACAGCTCTTTAGGTATTATTATCACTGGTAAGGCTTCTTTAGAAGAGAAAAAACACAAAAGCTTTTGTTTGCTTCAATTATATTTCATAAAGTCTGATCAACAGAGAGACAGAGGATTCTCTGACTGTTTATCTTCCAGTAATTTCTCCAGATCCTTGGAGTCTATAAGATTTAGGTCTGAGAATTGAGAAGGTCATCGGAGAACAGTGTGAGTCTGAACATGTGAGTTTAAAAAATATCAGGATAGATTAAAATAAGTAGCACCCGGTTCTCTTTACTTATATTATTTTGACATTTTTCAGCCTCTACAGCAGGGGATCCCAAAGTAGAGTCGCAAGATAGAAAAAAAAAAAAAAAAAAAAACTTTTACAATCACTGCAATGTGATTCCTTCGATAAATTGAGGGCCAAAATATGATGATATAAGTACATGTAACATTTATTTATTCATCTAGTACATGATTTAGATATCAAATATTCCAGAAAGAAATGGTAAAATGCACCATCAAATTATTATATTATTATATATTATATTATTAAAGATACAATTCAGATGATGAATTAAAAACATTATTGCCACTTTAAATTAATATAATTACTTAGCTTGTATAATAAATAAATAAATACAAAGTGATCTAAAAATGTACTTCTAGGGGGTTATTTTAGGGTTACTGGTTGAAACGTTTGGGAACCTCTAACGCATCTATATACATTTTAGGATTATAGTGGCTTTTTTCAAGTATTTTTACTCCTCTTTACCACATCTTTTATGTAACACATTAGAATTAAGCTAAAAAAAAGGGGGGGACAAAACAAATCTTCACTTCAGGACACATTAAGCAAAATATCCACATATATTTAGATGACCAGCTGCAAGTTGAGCTTCTACAGTCAGTGGCTGCTCCACCTTAGGAAAAGTAAAGATTGTCATCGCAGATCCTTCCTCTCTAATAACCATCACTGCTTTTAACAAACTCCGAAGGTGTTTACATCCCTGCTGCTTTGCAGTTCTTTTTTCAATCTGATAAATAATATCTAAGTGGTTTCAATGCATTCATTCAAATACACGCTTTGCACATTTTTTAATGGCCCCGAACTCCATTGTACCGTTCTTTTATTCATTTGAGAAAGCCATCTGTTCCACATGTACAATATTTTTTCCCTTACTGCACAGTCTATTATTCTTATTTTCTAGATTGTTTTACCTTTGTGTGAATCTGCATGCTTCCATTTGCCTTTCACTTTGCTGCTGGTAATCCGGAATTTCCCCACTGTGGGACAATAAAGGACATTTCTATTCTATATGTAGAACCTTGAGAGCTTCTAATGTCTACAGCAGACACTTCACCAGTCTTATGTTCCTTAGAATCAACAGGACCTTACAGTGTCTGTTATAAATTTCCACAAGTCTTAAAAGGGAACACCTTGAACAGATTAATAAAATAACAAAAAAAAATGTACAAATGGAAATTTCAAAGAGAAATAAAAGTCAGTTACTTACGGAAGAAGTCTTTCTTTGCCAGGTTTTTGGCACACAGGACTAGAAAAGAAAAGAGAAAAAGTAAATCGTTAGTTTAAACTACAAAAAGGAATGAAAGGGTTTATATCTTGCTTTGCAGGGTAAAACTGTAATTTAAGGAGATTTTGAGTTAATGGTTATTTTGCTGCAACTAACCGTTACTTTTTTTTTCTCCCCCAATGGAACAATCAAAAGTTGAACAACAACAAAAAAAGTGGTCTCTGTCACAAGCAGCTTGTCTGCAGGACAGTTTGATCCTGCTGTTCCACTGAAAGTAGTGTGGAAGGCGTTGCTGAGGTGACAAAGCACAGCTACTGACATCCCCTGGTGTAAAGTATGGATTGATGAGGAAGCTCTCTAACCACCTGGGTGTTTGCAGCCCAGAGTTACAGCCAGTGAGTCAGGCACATGGAAACAGTTTTCCTCAAGTAAAGGAGCTAAGTGGTTCGGATTATCAGTGCGTCTGGATCTCTGGGTTAAAACAAAAAAACAGAAAAGAGATGATGATGCATTCTGAAAGTATCAGGACAGACGTAAAGGAGTCAGTGTGTGGTTTTCTTTCATCATATTTCCTTTAGAAATTGTTTGAAGAAAGTTTTGCCGCTGTAAAAGGAATTGCCCGAGTTGTAACATCTGCTCTGCAACGTTTGAAACTGCAGCTGGAGTGACTCAAAGGCAAGAGCAGTGTGAGGTACAACAATAACGACCTCATCGCTGGCATTTCACCCCTTTTCTTTTCCATGAAGTCTCCATGATACCATGTTGCTGCTGCTCCGACTTTTAGGCTGCATAAACCTGTTCTCACGCCACAGCTGTTGTTGGCAGTAATAACATTTGATTATTTATAGTCCACACCTCTTTGAAACCTGCTCTGCTTTTCATCACTCGGGCTAATTGTAGAGCTACGGCGGTCTGGGGACCAATCTTTTGGTACAAAACATATCCGCCATTTTTAGGGATGAATCATCTAAATGAACGACAAAATACACTTCCTTGAAATGTACACATTGTGTCGCTTTTTAATGACAAACGGAGGTATTTGACTGTCATGTGCCAAGGCAAAGACATCCAAAATACTGAACTCAAACTGTACATTTTCTACAGTTAAAAACTAAAACAAATGCAGGATAATGCAGACCAACTTAAAAAAAATCCCCTACATGTTGAATAGTCTCACTATAAAAGTAGCCATTTTATGAAAGCCTCAAACTGCATCATGAGGTAGAGGTGCAACAATATTTGTACCAATATGACGCCCAATAACATATAGATCTTCTTGCATTTATATTTTTTGAATAATAGCATCTTTTTCCCGTCTAGAAGCCAGCATTAGTTTGCACTCAAAAGCCAGCAGGTTCACTTTCCTGTGTCTTTGGTCCCACTAGAGTGCCAGTCCTTCCTGAGCTTTTGGGGGCTGTTTATGTATAGCTGCAGTGCTTCATTTCATCAGTGGTGACAATAATGAAGGTGAGTGCACATTAATATACTTTTTTCATGATTCTATGCTGACACGGCTGCAAGAGAGATTACGAGTTGGATGCTATCCATTGGCTTGTTGGGAACCTTCCATTCTTAATTTCACTGTCTAGAACTTCTGCATGATATAAATATATGTATATGGACTTTAATAAATCACAATTTAACTAAACACTCTTTCCGTTTGTGCTGTAAATATCTGAGATGTACCTGGCTTCTATAAGAAAAAATTATAACTTTTTAAGGTTAGACTCTTTCACTTGGTTTATAAAATGACCAATGAGGGAGCTTGTTACATCTGAGGAGCAACTGTGATTGGTTTAACTGTTTTTTAGCGTGCTCAGGGACAAGAAGGGTGACACAAAATGTACATGGAGCGGGTAAAATAAAAAAGTGCAAAAAAAAAGATTTGAAAATCAAGGTGAAAAAGACAATGGAATAGAGAATTACCTTTTTGAAGGTGTAATAAAGAAAGGTATTTATAATCAGATTTATGAATAGGAGCCAGGGTTTCAAGAGTATTTGGAGGGCACACTGATGATCTACCTACGAGTCCTATTACCTGGGTAATACAAGTCCTGAGGGTTTAAATCCCGGGGCATTTTTTTAAAGTTATTTTTTAGGCTCTACTAGCCTTTATTTTTTTTGAAAGTAGGCAGACAGGAAAGGGGTGTAGAGAGTGAGGAAGACATGCGGCAAAGGTCGACTTGTACGGGAATCGAACTAGTGACTGGGACGTCAAGGACCGAGAACTCCTTACATGGTCGCACACTTAACCACTACACCAGCGCTGCACCCAAAACCCGGGGCTTTGAGTGGAAAACGGGCTAAACACTCAACCCCCTTAAGTGGCACTATAAAATAAAGACATGCCACAAGTGGGAGGAGCAGCACATTAGCAGGACAATCTGCTTTAGCCAAACTGTTATGGAAGCTACAGCTATGTCCCAGAAGGCAACATTGCCTCACTGATATCCCACATCATGAAGACCTTTGAGAGGCTAGACTTGGAGCAGCTAAGGCCCATGGTCAGGCCCTTCACGGATCCACTACAGTTCGCCTACCAGCCCCGCCTGGGAGTGGAGAGCCGACTCTTTTTCCTGAGGAGGCTGAGGTCCTTTAACATCTGTGGGGCGATGCTGAGGATGTTTTATGAGTCTGTTGTTGCCGCAGCACGCTCTTCTTTGCTGTCACATGCTGGGGTAGTGGGCTAAGGGTCGCTGACAACAACAGACAGGACAAACTGATCAGAAGGGCCGGTGATGTAGTGGGGGAGGAGCTGGACACTCTGACGACGGTCACAAAGATGAGGATGCTGTCCAGGCTCTAGTCCATCTTAGACAATGACTCACATCCTCTCCACAACATACTGGTCCAGCAGACGAGCTCCTTCAGCAGAAGACTGCTTTTACCCAGATGCACCACTGAACGCCACACAAAATCCTTCCTGCCTGTGGTCATCAATCTCTACAACGCTTCCCTCAAGTGATTCAGGACCCCCCCATCTGTAATTGACATTTATCTATTCCTTGCACTGTTTTTACACAACACCTCACTATCACTTTATTGGAATTACAGTTATACATATGCACACACACACACACACACACACATATATATATATATATATATATATATATGTGTGTATGTTATATGTGTATGTGTTGGTTTGTTGTATATAGATATAAAAATGTTTGTATATCTGGAGCGCGTAACAAAAGAATTTCCTCTGGGATTATTAAAGTATGTTTCATTCTGATTCTGAAAAATCAATACCACAGATTGGGGATCGACTAGACCGAAATCAAAACAAACTGCATAGGCTTTAAAAAACATCTATGTATCAATCTCTACTAAGAAGTACTTCACTAGATCACTGATCCAGCACTCCTTGGTGCCCGTATATCGATAAAACCCAATAGACTAAAGGGGGGGGGGGGGATTAATCATTTTATAAGCCATTAAACCAGAGTTAACAAATAACAGAGATATGAAGTCTTCCCTCTAAATTGGGTTTGTCAGGTGGAAATCCTCCAGCTTTACAAACATGAATGATCGTCTGAAGACAAAGCTTAAGCAACTCAGACCTGAGTCCCTGCTTTTTCCTTTACCCCTCCACCCCATGCCAAACATACGCAGACACTCACACCATGTCAAATGTCTCTCTGAATCACTTTAACTCGGAGCTGAAACAGTGCTCACAGTCATGCTTTTTAAGGACCTTAGCCACCAACTTTGCTCACATCAATATTTATATACTTGTGGTGTAACATTCACACTAAAGCCCAACTCCCATGCAAGATTAAAGCGAAGGAGGTAGACGGACAAACAGTCGACTAAGCTGGATGGGCAGGTATGCTGAGGGTTGGGGGGGGAACTCGTGGTGTTGCAGAACATGCTCAACAGATGAGGAAGAATTTCTTTCCACAAACATCCCTGGGAATGTGTTACGTTCCAGTGAAACCCACCTAATTTCTAAAACATCTGGTATGCATCACTTTCTGTTGCATTCTTAGCAAACACACAGGCGCACACATGGAAGGTCCGGAGACACCTTCTCTTTGTCTGTGGCAATCAGTGGACAGCTGCCCCTTTCTGTCTACTGCAAAGCACCTAAATAACAGATACAGAATAGGGCTGGAAAGTATAAATGATTAAAGCGTTACCTTAGGGTCAGGGTGCTGATTTTGGTAGAATTTTAATAAGAAATTAACTTGGAAGCATCTTAACTTGTGCCCTGAGCCCAAAAGCTGCAGCCAAGAGCTAAAATCCATCTTCAGACAGAAAGATAAAAAAAATACTTAGAAAAATGACTATTTAGAGCATGCAGAATGCTGTAGAGAGAAGTCGGCCAAGCAAGCTAAGTAGAGGGAAAAATGCAAGCCCTCATGTGAGTGCATTAGCAGCCCTCAGCTAGCCACACTGCAGGAAGGCAACACTACAATTATACCTAAATAAACTCTTTATGAAAACATACAAGGGCCAAAAAGAATTACAGCAGCAAACAGAGTTAAAACCAATTAAACACTGAAAGTCTACCCTTCAACACAGAGAACCCAGGAGCTGTTAAATCAATAATGGATGTTTGATATTGGACTAAGTAGGAAAAATAAAATATTCAGAAAGATGTTTTTTAAATGTTATGAATAGAAGATGCCTGCTATGGCCCGTCTGAAAGGTTTTATTAAAGAAATGACCCTGCAATTCAGGGGGTGAGGGAAATATTTATTTTTCCACTGCAGCAAGATGCAGAGTTCACAGAGGTTATGATCAGATTTTTTTTGTGCGTTAATTTCTGAATAATAATCGAATCATAAAATACCGAAAAGATTCCTAACCTGTCTATACATCACCCAACGACGCCATTTTAAGGTGAACAATGGTTCACGTTAAAATAGTTTGTGGGAAAAAAAACAGGCCAAACCTGGAGGAGGAGCAGGTAGGAGGCTATCTGTCTGAAAGCCTGTCAGGTCAACATCCAATAAGCAGGAAGAGAGGATGTGATGTAGGAGGAAGACTTTAAAATAAAAGCATAAAAGGCAAAACAAAAGGAAGAGCAAAAAATTGGAAAGGAAAAGAGTTGAAATACAACTACAGACTCTCTTTGTTTTGACCAGTTGAAGGATGTATTTGTGAATGCCGACTAAACCGGGCCCTGGACTGAACCAGCAGTGTTAACACATACAGCCAGACGGTTGAGATCAAATTAGTGATCTGTAAAAAGAAATGAAATGGGTACTTTTTAAACTTTCTCCTCTGCCACCACCTAAAAACGGTATCCTGATCTACCCCCAATCTAAAACCCTCTGTTGTCATAGCGACAGCCAGTGTTGCGGCAAAGCTGAGAGAATGCATCTCTGTGTTGTCCGTGCTTCTCATTCTGCTCGCGGCGTGGACGGATGGGGGAGGGATCATGGTGGGGGGCAGACAAGAGGAAGACCACTGGGTGGAAAAGATATTACAAAATACCATGAAAAAACTGAGCTTTTAATGGGTTTATTGCCTTAAAGCCACAATAGGAATGACAACAAAAACAACAACTGTATAATCGATATATTTGGGATAATTATCTAAAGACTTAAGCCTGCTGAAGGTAAAAGCAAATCCAAAACCAATCAGTGACGGAGTAACAGAAAAGGAACCAACTAACGGCAAATGCAGCAGACGCTTTCTTCTTAGTCTCAAACTATTTCAGACTGAAAGAAACAGCAGCTCGGCGTGGCCAGAGTTAATGTCCCACCTGTGGGGAGAGGATGAGCCGAGTTTCTCCCAGGCTGACACATAAAGGGTCTCACTGTGCAGGCGAATCAATGAGGGCTGCCAGGCGCAGGCCAAACACCTGGGGAGAGGACCGTCACGTGACATCCAAGCAAAGAGGAGGGAGCGTCGCCATGGCAGCCATCACTGATTAAGTCGAGATAAAAGTAAGACTCTACTTTCATTTCCTACGATCCAAACATATACTGCTGCTTTTGTAGTCTCTTTCACAGCCAAGTGAGACAAAAAAGTTAAAAAAAATGATGGGAAAGGAAGTAAAGGCTCTTTATTCTGCTACACTGTGGTTAACTATTACAGTGGAGGAAGTAGGCCTGTGGGAATTACGCGACTCGCTGGTAATAATCTATTATTCCCAGCGTTCCCGGGAATCTAAACAAGCTGAAAACCAGGCTTAATAAGAGAAAGACAAAAAAGGAACAAACCAGAAAATTAGACGCTCATCTCCTCGTGTGAAATCTAGATAAATCTTTTCAGGCCCCTAGCTCAAGTTGACCTCGTCCTGACCCTCCCTTCCTGTCCACCTGGTTTCTCCAGTCATATGCACTGACCCAGCACCACCAGACAGTCTGAGACATCTTCAGGGAACAGCTACTCCCCCAGCTACTCCCCTCCTGTTCCTCAACCTTTCCTCTGCCTGTCTGCCTGTTTGTCTGCCCTGTCTGGACTCCAGGCCCAGGAGGACCACGCGGTCTCATGCACAACATTGTTACTCTGTAAACAAAAGAGCTTCCTTTTCCCCTTTCCACTCCTTCCCGACCCTTCTTCTTGGAGCCTGAAAGGAGAGTGAAGATCACCATGCAGATTTCTGAGCTGTTGCTGATAAACATACCAGTCGATTCGTTGTCTTTCTTTGTCTAACTGAAGTCTCAACTGTCTCCTGATCTGTTTCCAGTGTTTAGTCTTGCACATGGTCTCTGTAGATCATTATCTCTGGGCCTGCAGCAGCAGATGGAGGCTAATATTAGCAAGAGTGCTGAAGTTTCCATGCATGAAAAGCTCGCAGACATGCAGCTATTTGCCCTATTACAGACCCTAACGAGACATGGTTTATGGAGAATAGGTCTAATGTTACTATAATGTTAAATGTGACCAACAGGCCGAACTAAAAGAAATTTAAAAGAGTTGGTGTTTATGTTGCTGTTTTCACGGGAGACAAGAAAAATACTATGTGCGTCACTGAGAGGGCAGTCTATGGTGCATTTAACATGTTCTAAAGATGCACATCCCCACAGCATGATGCTTCCACCACCATGTATATCCAGTGAATTTCGATGGTTGATGGTGTTCCAAAGACCAAAGCATCCCAACTACTTCTGCAGCTGGTTGCACACATCTTTTGATACGATTTTGTGTTCACTTGTTATTATAATCATCATATCTTTTTTACCTATTTAACCAACCAGGTCTGAATGAATTTCATGTCTTTTTCCTGGTTACAGATTTGCCCTATCCATTGAGTGGCATCCAGCAAAAAGGGGACTTTTTTGCGGAGTTCTTTCTTTTTCTTTTCTTCTCGCCACTTTTCCATAAAAGACAGAGAGCATTGGAAATAGTTGCCCTCTCAGCAGTTTGTCCCACCAGAGCTGCAGCTCCCTGTAGAGTTCCCTCAGAGCTACCAAAGGTCTTTTGGCTGTTTCTCTGATTAATTCTTTCCTTGCTCAGCCTGTCAGTGTAGGAGGACAGCCATGTCTCGGTCAGTACTCTTCCATTACAGATTAATGGTATTTTATCATGCAATGATTGCCTCCATTTACTAAGTAGTTTTATTCTGAACGCATTCAGCTGTGGTGGATTTTATTTAGCAGTATCAAAGGAAAGGATGTTTATTAAACATTGTTTTTCGAAGTATTGATATGGAGGAAAAAAAATGCAAGAACCATGTGTATTGTCCTACCACTTCTTAGTCTTTCTTCTTCTCAATAGGTCTCGGTGTGTTTGACTAGGAGTCTATATATCTCTATATCTATCTAGATAGATATAGTTTGTACTGTAACTTAATAACGTAACTAATTATTAGCAGATTAATTCATGCAAGCTTTCTATTTGCTCATCATGTTAAAAGCTGTAAAAACAGAAATGCAGAGATCATGGCAAATGTTTCCCACTTTTTAAAAAACTTTCTTTTTCTAGAGATTATACTGCATATGTGACAAAGCAATAAGCAGGCAACCCTTTATTTAACAAAACTTTAGACTTAAAAACTGTAGTTAAAATAGGGAAGAAGTGAGTTTAGGAGAACCAGTCCAGCTGTGCAAAACTCACACACCAACTCACAACCATTGGCATACACCTCCTTGGCTTGGTTATTAAACCTTAACAAATCCCCTTATGTAATATTTAAATTTGAGCAGACTTCCTTAGATCACATAACCCAAATATGATTTAGTCCTTGGAAGCAAAGTGATCATGGAACCCCAAACTGCCAGGAATATCCTTTAGTGCCTTTCTTCAGACCTGTTATTTCCAAGACTTAGACAAACAGAAAGGAAAAGCGGTAACAGAATACAGCAGTGCATCATCTTTAGCGAGAGAAAGGAAAAAGGGCTACCAAGAGGGAAAAAAATACAGTTCTTTCCAAATCGACACAAAACAGTCTTGTTCAGATATGATCCATAATCGTTGCATGTTTCCTTTGTGAGAGAGAGAAAGAAAAAAAGAGCAACTTTAAAAACCAACAAGCAGGTGATCAACAACATCAATTCATTTGATGCCAGATTAAAAAAAAAACAAAAAGCAAAGATTTAAAGAAATAAGACTTTTCTAGTCATATAACCTACCTAAGCCTGAGAATACTTTACTAAAGGCCTCAAAGTTGCCTATTTTTACCATGAGTGAGGTGTTTAAGATTGAATCAAAGGAAGCTAGCCTTATTTTTACGACACATCTGTGATTCCTTCAGGCTGCAACAGAGTCAGTCTCAAAGCAAACGACCGAAAGGATAAACAGAGTATAAAAAACTAGTACTTTAGTATTCTTTCAACCTACAGGTGGTCATGGAACATGTTAAATGTAGTAATATTAATAGTCTTCTGCAAATCCAGACGGGAAGGATCTACATTCTCTAAGGCATTGGTTCCCAAAGTTGGGATGCTTGTTATCAGAATTTAGGTTATGAATCAGAAAGCAGAGAAAAATAAACTCAAATGACAGCAGAAAAGAATGATAGATGAAAGCTGTAAACTGAAAGGTGATGCTCTCAGGGCAGACATTGAGTTAATTTACTTAGTAGCTTGTAAAGTCAGCTGGCATTTAACTAATACCACAGTTTCACTGTTTGACTATTAATAACTGCACTTACATCACCTACACATAATATTAGTTAATACCCAACACATAATAGTAATTATTATCCAGGATGTAAAAGGCAGTTCTGGATAGAGCATATTGACGGACGAAACGTTTTTTTAATCTTAAATACAAAGTATTTATAATTTTTCTTTTACAATTTTAGTATAAATCCTGCTCTGAGTGGGATGATCTGTCAGCTAAAGGTATGTTTTATAGTCTCTATACTCCAGTTAACAATTAATCAATTACTAAATTAACAGAAGATTATTTCAATAATCAATTAATCACGATTAATCAGATTAATTGTTTCAGATCTATTTCTCACACAAGGTAATATCTCCTCTGCTGCTCGTCTAAATAATAGCTGCTTTTGCCAAAAAAGCTACAAATATTTTGTCTTTTTTTGTCTTCAAATTAAATCAACACAATCAGGACAAAATTCCAAAAAGAAAAATCGCATCTAAAAATGGAGACAATCTGAAATCTTATACTTAAAAAGATTTTTTTAAGAAAAGAAAGACTTATTCTTTAAAGTTTAATCTTCAGGGAGCAACAGTGACACAGAGGTGGACCGCCCCACCCATAAAAGAAGGTCTTAGTCCTCGTCTAAGCTGCCCCTGGTTTGTATCCCAACCTTTCCTGAATGTTTTCTCCATCGATCTCCATCAACGTTCTTTTTTTTGTACGAAGAAATAAACCAGTCGTGCCACAAGACTTTTTGTAAAAACAACTTTGATCAATTCTTAGTCATTCCAATGATTTTCGTAAGACTGAAAATTTTTTTTGTTTTATTTATGCATGAACTGAGGAATTTCTTCTTGTTCTCTAGTTCCTTTTCTTAGCTTCTAGGCTCACTGATGGTCCCATCTACTTTAGCCTATGTTAAAAAAACAATAATTTATATTACTTAGAAGATGTAACATACAAATTTCTTATATTTTCCTCTGACCTGAAAACAAAAAGGATAAATCATCTCAGTTTTTCTTACTCAACAATGCCATTCAAAATCCTGACCACTTGTGAAACTTTTCCCCAACAGGCAGCAAGTTAAATCTTCTGCCCAGTTGATGGAAAAAAACTGAATTGAATAAATCAGTAAGAACAACTGAGCTAAAGCGAATGTGTCCGTGGTCACTGTGACAAGTGCTGTCCAATCAGTGCTGGCAGAAAGAAAGGAAGTAGGAAGAGAAAGCAGGATACTACCTATTGGTAGCTCATTAAGCACAGCTTAAGAGCAACAGATTCCCACAATCCTTTGCATGACAGGACAAGCCAACCTCACGGAGTTAAATGAAAATACACCATTTATTCACGTGTACTTTGTGTGACACATAGAAATGTACAAACCTTTATATGTTCTCGGCTTTATAATGGAGGGATTTTGTGGTTTGCAACATCTGTGTTGCCTGTGATGTTTGTTTTCTTACTGGTTTTCTTACTGGTGAAGGAACAAGAACTAGGAACAAGTTAAATGAAGAACTCGGAACAAGTGTTAAATCTTCCAGTTATAAAACCACCAACTTAATGAAACACCTCCAGAAATGTCATATGAAGAAACATGCTGAGATTATCGAACTCAGCAAACAAAAAGGACGTGGGAAGACGCAGCTAACTTAGGTGTAAGTGAAGGAAAGAAGTGAACATCTTCCAAGTAACAATGTACAGTCCAAAAAAAGACCATTTGTTAGGTAATAATTCTTTGCTGTTTCTATTATCGGTATCTGATCATTATCGGCTCATACTAAACTTAAAATATCTGTATCAGGTGAAAAAAGCGGATTGGTGCATCCCTACCAGGAACAGGAGCTAGCTACAATAGCTAGCTACTCTTCAGAACCGGATTGACTCCTCGAGAACCAGCAGCAAGAACCTCTAGGATAGGACAGCGTATATAGAACAGCAACATTTCATTATGGCAGATATTGGACAAGAACAAATATCTTGATTTTTTTATGTAGTGCCTTTGTTGCATAAAAGAGTAACATAAAAAATGTCACTGATTCTTTAATAGCTCTTAATTTAATAGCAACTTACAGATTAATATGTTTTCTTATACATTTATGCATGGACCAAACCTTTAGACTCAAAAATGTGCAAACTATATGAGTTTTGATTCATCTCATTAATAGGAGGGAAAAATCTAACATTTTGGGATTTGATCTTATGATCTTCGATTGCAGCCATCTCTGGTAAGTCCAACACTAAACTTTATCTTATTTAATTTAAATTCAGTTAAAAAAATTCTTAAAAATACTTAAATAATTCCAACAAGAAATTAAATGATTGTTTAATAATGGATATATCATAAATACAGTGGTTTTCTTCACGTCACTTTTCTTCACAACAATCAGTCTTTTAACAATCACAACAAACCGACTTAAAAAAAATAAAAAAATCAGATGGTTTATATTCATCACAACCCAGAGTTGATCCACAGACAGACAACCAGAAAACAGCCTTTAAAAAGGATTTAATACCAAATCCCACAGAAGTCTTGTCACAATAACCCAAGAAGCTGTGGAAAACCGTGACATTAGACTAATGCTGCCCTCCAGGCCAAACCTGCTCCGGAACAAAGAGCGAGTACAAAAGAGGTACAACTACAGCGTAACTACAACCAGAAACATACAGAGAACATAAACCTTTTTAACAAAGCTGTTCATCAACACAGAGACGCTCACCACACACATCCACACACGTGAAAGAAGAGAGCCTGGCTACATTCTTAGTGTGAGAACATTTCATCCGTCTAACGTCACCTTTTCCTTCCAAGATACAGCCCACTGTAATTGCATAACCCCTCTCCTCGTTTCCAGCTCTAGAAAATGGGAAACTATGCCACAATGGCAATCTGCAGTGGCATTCCTGTTACCCCTGCAGACTACATCACTCTCTCTTTCCACTGTGTACAACCCAACGTGTCCAACAGAAAGTCATCCAAGCGAGTAAAGTCTTCCACAGTGCCATCACGGCTGAGAGGGAAGTGAAAACAACGAGGCAGGCTAGCGGCACCGCTGGCCGGGACCTAGGCTGTTTTGATCAACTGCGTGGCTTCCCTTGCTTTCTTGGCCTTCCTCATCCTCTCTGATTTAAGTGAGGAAGATTAGAAGCCAAGAACAGTAATCCCATCTTGTTTAGTAGAAGAAATGGATGGACACTTCGCTATTCTTTGCCAGAAATTTGCTGCCTCCAACTTTCCTTGGTAGTTTTAGTCACAAAGCTCAAGTTAGCAGCTATTATTACGCCACAACCACCCAGCTACAATTTTCCCCCCATTTTCTGCTGTCTGTTTTGTCAATAAATGAGTTGAACTTTGAGAACCCTTTAAATATGAAGAGTTGAAACGCTCACATTTAGCTAAAGCATTTCATCATACTTTGTGATGTGAGGTATTCCCTTAAAATAAAGATAATTATCCCCACCAAGGTCTGTCTCTTGATCAAAATGCAGCTGAATGGAGCTGCATGCAGTTGCATGCAGCAATTAGCTTGAACAATGAGCTCAGTCATCCATTCAAAACTATCAGCATGTGTCATGTCTGACCCAAATGAAATCTCTTGCAAGTATTCTTATTCCTGAGCTTCCTGAAACCTCATGCTACTTTACGGTGATTTTATTTGATTAAATTTGTCCAAATTAAAGTACAAAATAATAATCAAAGGGAAAAGAAATTCAATGGTTCCCAAAATTTCTAATAAAATCAGAAAAGCACGTTGTAAATATCTATACGGATCTCCAGTCATCTGATACTTTTACACAACATAAAAACAAACCACTTTTTGCTATTATTCTTAATCCTAAATTTACTTAGGAAAAGCTACCCTTACTAACATGTTTGTTCTGACTAGAATCAACCGGTTAGAATCCAGGACCCATTTTTCAGGGGTAAACATTGTGGCAGATTCCTGTGGGCGGAGCATAGCTGGAGGCCGAGCGCTTTAACAACGGTATCGAGTAATTTAAGTACGTTTGTAACAACGGCCGTAAAAAATTCAATTTTATCCAAATGTGTAAGGTTATTCACTTCCCGGAACCCACTCAATGGATGGACGATCGGACAGGATTACCTCCAGCTGAGCAGCGTAACATCTACACCTAGCTGATTGAAAAAGTGACTGCTTTGTAAAGAGCAACAGAAAGCGATCCAAAGTTCTACCCAGATGCTGCAAATCCAGAAAAACAACCATGGACCAGGATCTGGTCATTGTAAATTAGGGGTGTGAATTAGCAAGGCTTAAAGGATATGATACATGTATCATAATAGGATTTAACGGGATATATGCCAATCCATTAACGCAGACGATAAATATCGTGATTCTAATTATAAAACGCTCTGAAAAACCTCACAAGCTCTTGCTGTTGCTTTGTTCTGGCTGATGCAGGCAACTGAATAAAAGGCTCTTGGGCAATGTGCTGCCAACTAGTGGCTGGAGGTTTAAGATTTACAGAAAGGTAAGAAAACACCATGAAGATTTGCCTAGAAATATTTTGAATATGAATACGCACTCGGCTGTATGTTGAATCTATACTAATATTGTCTAATGAAATAACACGTTTTTTTCTTACGTTACTTAACCAACTTGTAATCCATAGCAAAGAGAGACAATTCATTTACCTGAACTTACTTTGTGTGTTGGCTGCATTGTATGATCTTTTTTAATTGGATTTAAACAATTTTTGTGTTTTCTCTTTTTTTTCTATGTCTGGAAGTGGCAGAAGGTAAAATTTCAAATTGTTTGCACTCTTTCGATTCTGGCAACAAGATGTTATTTTAAGCTCCTTTAGTAGCAGAACGTGTGCTAGTTTGTTCTCTGCCACCTACAGTTGTTAATAGGCCTGCCAAAATAGTAAATGTTGGGACATGACAAACTGCCCCAAATATTGTAGACGATAAACAATAATATTGTCATTCTTTTTTAATCCAAAGTGCTCTCACTATAACACTCTTACGTGACTACGACGTCAACAGAACAAAAGTATTTTTAGGGGGGGAATTAAAAATTAAGGTGATAGGAGGGAGGGATTCCACCCATAAAGACTCTGAGCTCATCCCGAAAAAACATGGAGACATGCAAAAAGTTGGTTAGAAATTAGGCTCTTTTGGTGGAATTCCAACAGATGTTTTGTATCAGTTATTAAAAAGGGTACAAACATTCACCTCATTTTTCATAAAAAGTGAACTAAAACTGAAGGTTCTTTTCTTTTTCTTCAGACATTCAACATTATTGAATGATCTTTTGGAAGATAACTAAGAAAAAGAAATTAATGAAATATTACTCTGTAAGGAAAATCTATATTTTTCATAAATTGTAAGTGTTGTTTCCATATCAGTATAAATAAAGCTTTTCAGTGGGGGTTTGCAGAAGAACATTATGGTATAAAACAGCCTGGATGGAAAACACTCTGTGGTGAAGCACCAAGACAGTACATGATGCTGAACACCTCATCCATGCAACGGTAAAACACAGTGGTGGCAGCATCATGCTGTAGGGATGCTATTCTGCAATAAGGACAGCCAATCAGAGTTTATGGTATAACAAGCTAAAGCGATGGAAAAATAGTCAGCTGCAAACTTGAGAAAAAAGTTCACATTTGTAAACATAAAACATGTTGCTTTAAATAAAAACTATCCATAAAATGAAAGATATTTTAACTGACTTGTTCCTATTTTACCAAGTTAGATCTATTTCAGAGAATACTAGGAAAAGACTGATATCAGTTTCTAAGAGTGCAAAGCTGGAAAAGGCATCACTAAAAGGCTTGCAGGCATTTTTTTTTTCAAAAAAACATTGGCATAAATTGACTTTTGTCAAGAAAAATAAAACAGAAAATGATGCCATCTGGTTTGATGTTTCTTCAGAAAGCCCATCAGACAGTTGATTCCGATATCTATTACAACACTTCAGGACAACATTTCCTGATATGAGTGATATCAGTGTCTGCAGAATCTGTCGGCGAGGTGAATCATCAGGCACTCCTAGTTTAGCTTTGATCTGGAAGTTAGTTTTATTATGTCCTTCCTGTGAGGAAAACCGCAACCTTCATCAGCCAGACGGTTACACATCATGAAACACACTTTAAAAAAAGAAACCCATGTTAAAGGGGATCAGTAGTAACCGCCATGGAGGTGGGAGGGATGATTAAATACATTTCTGTCAAGTGTTCAGATTTTTTTTTTTTTTTGCATCTAAGCAACCCTGTTGTATATTTGCTCAACTTGAGCGGAGCTGCCTTTTGAAACGTGATCCTGCCTGATCATAAAATCATCTCTAGGACTCTGAAGCACAGATATACATCCGCAGTCAGCTGTTGGCATCTTGTTGCGTTTGCATCAACAACCACCTCAAGGTGTAACACAGGGGACTTGAGAAGCTTCCATATGCTTCAGGTTACTCATAATGACTGCAGCCTGAAGCCAGGTTTAAAGCAGAGCCTCCGTGTCCAAGAATAAATCCCAGTGTGCTGTTCTCCATCAGACAGCTGGGCTCAAACAAGCCCGGCCAGCCTGTCTACTCCTCTGTTTCTAGGAAAAGTCAAATGACCCTTGCATGCACTGACGTTTATCAGAGCTAATGAGACATTCAGCAAACTTGCTGAGGCATCTCACCTTGGCACACTGGACCGACTGGAAGACAAACAACAGACAAGTAGAGGAGGTTCACACTGACACCGGCATAGGAGGACCTGCGTCTCACAGATAGGGCAACAATTTATTTAAAATCATGCTTTAAGCCACCTAACTAAATAATTAGGAGAACCAACTTTATTAAAGCCGCTTAAAGCCTGAAGATCTAATTTCCCAGTGGTCTGAATTTATTTCTGTTCTAGTCCTTGTCAATTCCGACCAGCAAAGGAAAGGGGTGGAGTTAGATAACCATTAGTGAAAGGATATCATAGGTGTCTGAACTTGTAATTCAATAATTGTAAATAAATTTTAAATTTAATAGAATTTAATCATACATAAGACATAAGATGCTGCATCTGTAAGAATAACAGCTTAGAGGTTATGAATGCAAGCTACGAAGATACAGCTTTGTAACGTTGCAAATACGAAATCTACAATCCTTGTTACACTTTTAACCACATGGTGGCAGTAACACACCACAAAGTTATTTACCCAACCACGTTTAAACAAGAACAGAAAAAACAAAACAGAACCATCAAATAATAATGTTATATTGAATGCGAGTTGAAAACATTTCAGCAATGATGTTTTCTTATTATTAATATGTTAAATCTTCAGGTGTGATACTGCCACCTACTGGTAAGGAGGTTTATTTATATTCATAGCTTAGAAAAGTTGTACCTTTGTAACTTGTGACTTCTGATATATTCTTACAGACACAACACCTGATGACAGCAAGGAACAAATAAAAATCTTATATAATCTTATATTGACTTATTCAGCCATGCATACGTTTTTATTGACCTTTGTGTAATAAAAGACATCCATCCACCATGGTTCAATAAATGGGTCTTCCAAATAAAGATGTTGCAATACCAAGAATAAACTACACAAAGGAGGCCCTATATTTAGTGTTTGGGGGAAATTTAAAAGGCAACTAAGACTTGGTTTTATTTAGTTGTGTCAAAATCAAAAGGGGGGAATAAAAATACTAATTTTTCTTTGGCTAAGAAAACTTGAAACAATCCATTTTTTGAGGCAATAAATAGTGAAATTTGTAGTTATAATGTCACAAAATGGAGAATATATTTAAAAAAATGTTTTGACAGCCACTCCATTAAATGCATCCAGACTGATCTCTTTTAACTGGTCAATGACAGGAAAAGGCCTATCAGAGAAGTTAAGAAAGACCATAAAGAAACTTAAATTGGCTGGATTACACCCCCAGAGCTCTTTGGCCAAGGCAGCATAGCACAAAGCCAGTCCAGAGCCCCTTTTCCCTTACGAGAACTTTTAGCCATTATTAGGATTTGGAAAGCTCTCTGCACATTTCAACACAATTTACCAGAGTAATTTCAATTACTCAGGTCCAGACTATCTGTAGATAAAAAAAGGTCCCCATCAGGGGGTAGGACTTTCAGATTACCCCTGGGTTGTTGAGGGACGGGGTTTTTTTATTGAGTAGCACTGAATGTTGGGCCGTTTTATGCACTGAACCTCAAAACCAATAGTTTTAAATGGAAGCAGCAATGATGGAGGAAAAAGTGACAAAATTGTAAAAGTTTGATAATGGTTTTAGGCGTAGATGCAGCTTTCTAATACCCCTATATCCATTCGGTTTACCAAGATATCGATTACCTGCCTAAATGTTTATGTTGTTCCAGAGGCGTCTGCTTTCTTACAGCCAGCTCTCTTTAGCAGCTGTCAGCTGACCGGGCTTTCAAGGCTTGATGAACCCGGAGAGAACGCGTTTTTAAACTCCCACTGGCCTTGACCACTGAGTGGATGGATGATGTAACAATTTATGTTTGGTTTATTTCCATGTTTCATTTATCACTCTGCAAATCAGTTTGGCTGAGATTAAAGTTAAGCCAAGGTTTGCAACAAAATAGCTTTATTTAACTTTAAAGTTAAAAGCAAACTTTAACTGAAAGTTCTCTCCTGTCATCAATTAACATCAATATGAGAGTTTTGAGATTAAGAAACTAATGATTAAAAATATAGCTGATTTTTGAAAGAAAAATTCTCTGTTGGTTCCGTTTTTTGTGCATACCGAAGCCGTAAGTGCGATGTCACTCCAGGAGATTGCCTAGCCAACATGGCAGCTATACACACTGAAATGTATAGTGACAAAAATACTTATGAATCGTCATCAAGTGCGCGTATTTCAACAGATGACGAACATAATCCACTTGATGAGCAGGTCCTGCAACTGCTACGCAAATGTCCAAGCCTGACGTCTCGTCATTTATTAGGCCAGTCAAAATGCCAACTAGCAAAGTCTTGCTACAAATCTCTGTGTCATTGCAGAGAACAGCAAAAATCGGCCAATCGCAACCAAAACATGATCTCTTTAGCTTCTGTCAGAGGCGAGTCTGACATCACTGGATTTGAGGCCACCGCCAAAGCACTTGTGGCAGTTGCTACAGTGCGTTCTCAGGTTTGGCTAAACGATCTGACATTTTGTTTTTGATATTCGCTAATAACAACCATCCAGTCCTCGTTATGAAAAAAAACAAAAGCTCTATTCCTCTTATGAACTAACATTTCATCCCATCTTTAATGTCTAACTCCTTACTCGAGAGCAGGAAATGAAACTTGGAAATTAATCATTTTCTCTTCTTTAATGCAAGCTTGGAGTTCCACAGAGGTTCAATACAAAGAAATGGTTGCTAGGTGAAAAATGGTTACACTGAGGCAACGATGAGAACATTTCTTACGGATGCCATCTGCTGGGCTGGAGGTGTAGTGCACTTTTCTTAAAAAATCTCCCCCATACGTCATTAGGCTGATTGAAATCTATTTTCCTGCAGCCTTTTCTAGTTTAAGAGGGAGGAAAAAAAATGAGGACAAGGCCATAGATCTGTGTGAGAGCGTAGTATTGAGACAGTGAAGCCCAAAGGTTGGAAGAAGAGCCAGCATCATAATATCCACTTACCACTAATTCAATTCTGACCCCTTAACAACCACAGGTTAACAGAGAAGGCCTTTGAAGAGGGCCCCACCAACCCACCCCCCACAACGGATGAGTGCTTCTCCTCCGCCCAACGGATCTTTAGAAAAAAATAAATAAATAAATAAAACTTCCCTACGACTGAGGGTAAAACAGAGTCAGCACAACTTTATTCACACCACTTAGGGAGAACCCAGAATAATCAGGCTTCCTCTGCTGGAGGGAAAGACACAGCATGATATACTGTGGGAGAAATGCTTCTCAGACGTAAACTTTGACCGTAAACCTACAGCTCTGGTCCAAACTTTGCAGCTGCCAGTCACACATGATGGAGGTCCGGATCACGCACAAAGAATAAGAAACATTTCGCACCTTTGCTGCTCATTCAGGTGTTGCTTTCGAAAATTTGAAAGTCAGCTGAGGGCAGTTAAAGACGGCAAGATGATCTTCATCACGGTTAATCATTGTTATTTTGAAATAACCTTGGAACAAAAAGCTATAAAAGGTTTTTTTTTTAAAATACACAATAATGATTCACAACACTTAAAATGGCTGTATGTCTCTTTAATAATTAGGTATTATAATCTCATAATTTATCAATGCACAGACCAGGGATGTTTTGAGGATCCGTATATGTTAGCATAACTTTGACTGAAGCAACCTGTTTTTCATTCAAAGAATAATGCTCTTGGCATGGGGATACTTTTAGTCTATTTGGACAGGATTTTATGTGAGAAACCATGATGAATAATGCATAATTGTGGAGTGGAAGAAAGACAATACGAGTTAAAAATCGAAACATTTCATGGATTCGTACTGGGCCCCTGTTAGCTGGATCGGTATCCTTAATAGATCCTATTAGAGACCGGATAAAAAAGAAGGGAGTTCTTGTTGGCTCTCAAATTCTAATAACAAAGCAGTCAATATATTGGAGTTGATAGTTTAATTTAGGGGTTCCCCAAAGTGAAGGTTAGGAAACGCCAAGTGTGGGGTGGTGAGATCATTTTCATAATCACTGCAATGTGACCCCTGAATGTAGGGATCAAATATATCGTGAAAGACATAAATGGGACTGAAAATAAATGTACCTTGAAACATAAATATATTAAATTTTAGATGGTAAATGTATGGATATTGCACAATTAAATAATTAAATACCTTATCAAATAACTTCAAATATATTTCAATTAAGATTTCTTTTAAATGCACTACTACGTATATGGGTGATGTGCAACAAAAAATGTTATTTGAATGAGAGGAAATTGTTTGTTCTACGGATGGCAGCTAGTAAAACCTTTGTTTGATTGTTTTCACATTCATCTGTCTGTTGATATTGCCTATATTCCTTTGTATTGTTGAGCCACTGGCAAAATAAATAAAAAGATTACAAAATGAAAACAATTAAAATTGATTAATTAAAAGGTAAGTTGATTAAAATTGATTATTTTATTTTAATTTTTTTTATATTGTTTTATTTCCCCCCCCAAAAAAATAATTTTTTTTTTAGATTGAGTTTTACGAAATGCATTCTTTTCAAATTACATTTTATGGACCGAATTCTCTTCAATTCTGGGGGCGGGCTTTCCTCGGTAGTGAGGAGAAAAGATTTCTTTCTTTTTTTTTTTTCTTTTTTTTTGAGCTTTTTACGGCACTAGTGGCTTGTTTTTCTGACAGTAGGCTGACAGGAAAGGGGATATGAGAGAGGTGGAGAGAGACATGCGGGAAAGGACCACAAGCCGGATTCGAACCTGGGTCGCCCATGTCGAGGACTAAGGCCTCCACACATGGGTCGTGCGCACTAACCTCTGCGCCACCTGCACACCCAAAAGATGCATTTCTATTGGTCTGAATGGACGTTTAAAGTAAAGAGAATGTACTCTGTGAAACAAAATTTAAAAACGAATGAAATTCATGAAAACTTAATCTAAAAAAGAGAACTTTAAAATAAAAAATTTTCAATTTTGAAAAAAAAAAATAAAAATATTTGAAAACTAAAGCCAGCAAAGTTGCACTCAAACCTTTTTTTTATTATAATTATTATTAAGATTATTTCAATTATTTCAATATTTCTTCAATGGACTGCAATTTTTTTCTACTTGCTTGTTACAATACTGAAACAAAATTCACTCCATACTGGAATTGGTCCAAAAAAATACTTACAAAAATAATCATCATCACCCTTAGAAACAAGTGTCGCTGGATCTGTAGTCCTTATTTTGAAGTAAGAACTCCACCCTACTGCATTTCTCCCCCTCCTGCTGCTGTGTCTCCAGGGTAAAATGAGCATAGAAATCTTAATCATGACTGTGAAGCAGCTGAGCAAAACAGCAAAAGCCAAATGTAGCCGCTCAATTAATTGGTGGAACCATTTAAATTAAAGCAAGGCTCTCAGCAGCGGGGGGGGGGGGTGTCAAATGTTTACTAATTACACAAAACATGATTGTTTGCCACACTTTCAACTTCCTATGCTTATTTTGCTTTCTTTGTTTATATTTCTCCTGTGATCATTTCACCAACTTTAACAACTTCTACAAAAAAAATGCAAAAAAAACTGGAAACGTTTCCCTTAAAATGCATCTCCGCACTGAAACCCGGCTCAACACATGTAGCTAATCACTGCATATTTACGACGGATCCTGTCTGAACACCCAGATGAACTCAAATCACTTCCATACAGCCACTCTGTAAAAAACACAGCTCTGACTGAGACCACATGAATGCACTGAGAGCCACCAAAGCCACATTAAAACTTCCTTGATCCTCAGGTCCTGTGCCTTCACAGCGGGGGGGGGGGGGGGGGGGGGGGGGGGGGGGGGGGGGGGGG
>JAUZNJ010063059.1:0-27328 GCA_034780135.1 Jordanella pulchra
CCATCCATCCATCCATCCATCCATCCATCCATCCATCCATCCATCCATCCATCCATCCATCCATCCATCCAGTTGTTGTTACGGAACTATTGCATAATTTATTATTTTTTTGCAATGTTTTCATCTGGGAAATGAGAATATATGCTTTTAGGGCTATAATGAAAAAAAACAAAGAAATCTATTTATTAGTCACAGCATATTTAAATAAATAATTTACTAATCTTTGGCCAAAACAAAGCATTGCTACATTTGACACATTTGCTATAATGAGTAAATAATTGTTCTCCAGAATGCCAATCAAACAAAGCATCCCTGATATATCTTGTCATATATCCTAGCCTTGTACTATCTTTATCACCCTCCCCCTATGTTCAAACCACAGTTCTGAGATTATGCTTTTCAGTCCAGAGGAGCAGAAACCCAGCCAGAGAGCTGATGATTGCCTGTGATTACAGCCTGAGCTGGTCGTCTGGGCTCATCTGACCAAACCTAAGGTAACCCACCTTCCACGCTTGAGTCATTAACTGGAGAGAGCTGGGGCTATGAAAGGCTCGCCAGGGAGCCAGTGACACGTTTCCTTCACCTTGACATCTCCCGGAGGTTATACTATTCATTTTGGAGTAAAATACTGTTCTGGGAGGTGAGAATTGCGTGAATGAAGGGCCAGTGATACATAAAAGGTCTCAGTGTGGGGGGACCTTATTCTCTTGGCTCTAGCTGTTTAGTGCTCTCTGAACTATTGAAACCTGTGAAAGAACCTGAGTCAAAGTCATTGAGTATTAGAAGAGATTGGACAGCTGAGACACATCGCAAAGCCGCCTAAGGCAAATTTCCGATAGTGGATTGTATAACTTATTTAAGAAAACAGAATCTATGTGCAGTTCAGTGTATTGAAATTTGCACAAGAGTGAGAACCTATAGGATGTGATGAAAGTATTGGCTAGGATCACAAACTATTTTTTTACTCTCACTTTCTACCTAATATGTCATTCATCAGCCTTCCACTACATTTCTCTTCTGTTACAGTGGGATGATCAACAGCCGCCTGGCGCTTGGAGAAATGCTGAATTACCCTCAGAGGAGCCTTTGGAACCTCTTGCTCCTCACTTTTCCACATCCTTCGCTATCTCTTGACAAATGCTTCACCTTGACTCTCTGAGGATTGGAGTCCAGCCAACCAAGCGTAATTAAAAAGAAAGATCAAGCTCTTCGCCGCTGTTTGTATTCCAGATTGCCTTGAGGCAAAATCCACCAAGTGTCCTGCTCTGTTAAGCTTCAGTGTAGTTTACTTATTAGTAAACTCAACAATGTTATTGTGATTTAATGAAGAAAGACCAGAATATTTAAGCACCAATAAATTACTGATGATTAAAAAAAATCTTTTTTCTTTTTTAGATTTAAAATCCTATCTGATCAACTATGAGGAAGGCTTTTAATCTTTTGTAGATGTCAGTCTTAATTTTGTTGTGGTTAATCTCCTTTAATGTTATAATTTTTTCCCTTGGCCTTAGTTCACAAAGTGAGAAAAGCAAACAAGCAGGGGTTTTTATATCGAGATAAACTGGGCCCATAAAGTTTGTTCAAAAAATAAATTAAACCTAAAAGATAGTTTGTTGTATTATTTATTTTAAAACAAACTTTAAGACCCGATTTAGCTCCATATTTTTACATGGTTGCGTCAAAAAGAGGTGTCAGAAAGTGCCTTTCTGTTTCCAATTTATTTTATACTCAAAACCTCAAGAAACAGAACCTCTAAACATGTATAGATCTACCAGACCAGATAAGACCCAAGGTCTGGATGTTAAACAAGTCAGAATCAAAAAAATGAATTGAAATAGTTTATGCCTCAAACTCAAAGATTTGAAACTAAAATACTTTATTAGTCAAAATTTTAAAAACAACTAATAATTGAAATAGGCTGGGCAAAGAGGCCATCCAATTTGGAAAGGTTATATTATAGGAACTTGAATGAAAATGAAATGAAAAGTCCTAAGAAATGTTTGGAAGTTACCACTTTCCATGAAGATTTGCATCCACCATGTCTTCAGCCAGAAGGGGCAGAAAGTTATACTGTTGGGATCCAACATGCATCATTGCACGCCACTTGTTAATTTGGGCTTACTGTAATTAGCCCACAGGTCTGCAGCATACTGTGGAATACAGCAGGCTTTAAGCAGAACATATAATTTATAACACTGTCTCTGTATATCATCATCATCATCATCATCATCATCATCACAAAAATCACTCCTAATAATGTGACCAAGATACTTAACCTTGTCAGCAACAGTGAATACATTGTCTGACAGAGTGAAGAGAGGGCAAATCTTTGTTCTATCCTCATTTGTTCTAACAAACATAACAGTCTTTTTTTGTCATATTGATGATCATAATCTGAGCAGACTTTGACCCAGCAGATTAGGGGGATATGATGCCTAAATCATCAGCATAACAGAAATGGTTTAAAAGCAGATCTCCCACCACACAGCCTGTTTTACAGACTTTACATTGTTTTGATAGGTGATCCATGTAAGAATTAAAGAGCACAGGAGACAGAATCCCACCTTGTCTAACCCCATCTGTCACAGAGAAAGGATCGGGTGTTTCATTTCCCCATCTAACTTGCATGGTTTGTAAACCAAACATGTAAGACCTGAACCAAATAGGGAAGAACCCCTCGCTCTTCTAATTTCATAAATAATTTGCCATGATTAATGCGGTCAAATGCCTTAGAGGCATCCAAAAAACAGAGAAGCAGCAGAGTTCTGTTTTGTTCATTTGCTTACTGCCTCTTTGAAAGCACAGAAACACATATCAGTGTCATGTTAATTTTTAAAACCAAATTGTTCATCTGGATGCACATATGTTTGGAATCTATCTGAAAGGATTCTTTCTAAAACTTTAGACAGCATACTTGCTAATGCAATGGGCCTATAGCTTTTAATACTGAATAATTTCCTGTTTTATCTTTAATTACTGGTACCAGTAAAACTGACGGCATAGAGCTGCGCAGTGTACAATGCATTAACATTCCGGAAAAGGACAAAGCCAGTAAAACGGAGAATCTGTGAGAAGCCAGCATACAAATGTTGCTGAAATTATTGGAAATCATTTTATGTAAAAAAAATAAATAATAAATAAATAATCTTGAACAAGCAATTAGAAAACAATATAAAAACATTTATTCTCAAGATATCTGCCCCTGCCTACCTGAGCAAACTACTAACCCCACACACCGCCACAAGAAACCTTCGCTCCACTACCTCCTCTTCATACTGCCTCCACCAACCCCGGACTAAACTCTCCTCTATGGGAGACCGGGCCTTCCAGGCAGTCGCCCCTCGTCTCTGGAATGCCCTTCCAGAGTCTCTAAGGGCTCCGCAATCTGTGGAGGTTTTTAAAAAAGCCTTAAAGAATTTTCTATTTAAAAAGGCTTTTTAAAAACTCTTATGTTTTTATTTGCATAGTTAGTTATGTTGTGTTTTTAATCTTTGTTACCTTGGGGATGTTTCAATCCCACTTTTGTAGCACTTTGGGATTCTTATGAATGTAAAGTGCATTATAAATAAAATGTATTATTATTATTATTATTATATCTCAGACTACCTGGTTCTTTGAGCAGTGGGTGTTTTTCACTGTAAAGCACTTTGGCATTCCTGTCCTTTCCTCAAACCCCTGCTGAGTCGAGTGTAACGGCCTCATTTACTTAACAGTTGTGACAAGCTGGGCTGTTCAGAGCCGCCATTTGGCACCATTTTGGGATTTAAAGGGAAAAGTGTTGCTTTTTAACCAGGCAGCAGCTGAAACCACAGCTTCAGCAGAGCTCAAAAAGTAGATGTTTCATTAATCAGATTCTCTATTTTTTTTTAGATTTATAGGAATATGTAAATATAGTTATAACAATTCAAAAACAGAAATATAGCTTAGATGCAAATCATCTACACAAAAAAACATCAACCAAAATATTTACTACGTTTATTATCTTATCAGAGGTTTAAATCCACAATTAATCACACAGCAGCACCAAAAGGAAGAAAGAAATGGATAGATTTTTTAACAGACTATTTCTTAAAATTTCTAAACAAAGATGAAGTTCTGTTAGGGTTTTATGTGCTTCCATAGAAAGGGTTTATATGAATCTGGCATTGCATTGCATCACTGCTTTATAACAACTTCTCCCTACCCTTCTTTGTTTTTTTTTGTTGCTTTATAAAATGCCTTTCCCAAATTCACAGTCATCATTGCCACTTGGTAACATTTTGTAAAGTCTTTAAGCAAAGCACACTTTGTTTTATTTTCATTCCACATAAGCTTTAACTTGAGAGTATTTCTATCCCCACAGTGTGGGAGCCAAATCTCACAAAGATAGTCTGCACACATTTTGGCAGTTATAATGACGCGCTTTGCCAGTCAGTGAATTTCTTTTAATCTTCGCTTGCCTCTGTTGCAAATTTGTAATTCAGCTTTCTTTTATGAGGACAGCAAAGGCGTGCTGGGTTTTTTTTTCTGCTGAGAAGAATTTATATCAGACAAATAAAACTAGCGTTTAAAAAATTCAATTTTCACCTCCTTCCACTTGCTGCTTTCCCTTGTCCTAAATTTGATTATTTACACCCACTGTGAGTAAAGTGCATGAGCCTCGAATTGATCAACGTGTCCTTGTAGCTGCTCGGGGGAAAGTAGGGGAATAAAAGCACTGGAAGAAACTTTTCTTGAATGAAATACACCAAGAAAAGGGGGTGAGGTAAAATGTAGTTCATCTCAGAAAAAGCGCTTTTTGGTAAATTCTTCTGGAGTGTGTGCACATGAACCATCTATACCCTTAAGGCTCCACAAGTAAGGGGGGTTAACAGACTAAGAGTAGAATCAGGGTATTGAATAACGAGAGGTACACCACAGTTAATTATGTGTATATTTTGCAGACAAAGTGATTGTGGATTGGTCAGATCTGGGATCAGGAAGGTATGGTGGTTTAAGCTTCAGTGAAACATGGAGATGATGGCAGAAGGAGTTTATTCCATTTTGCTTTTTGTGACCAGACTGTTACGAAATCAGTGGAAAATATGACCAAGATCTGTTCTTAAGTTTCCAAGAAAACTGACGTGCATCTATTTTAAATGGATGTTCTGAAACAATGTTATTTTTGGGAGATAAAAGCCACATAAAACAAATGGAGAAAAAATAAAAAGGATTTGTTAAGGGGCAAACTCACACGTTTCAAATACGTTTCATTTTTCAAAATAAAAATCAATCATTTTCCAGCCAAGGATAAGGAAAACATAAATAATAAAATACTCATTTGAAATAATCAATATATACAACCATACTAGTCTCCATTTGTTTATGTCTGTTTGAGACTCCTCTGGGTGATTTGTGTTGCTGTACATCTCTGCAGATTTGCAGGCTTCCATTTATGCGCTCTCACTCACCTACAGACACATGCTGCGATGGCCCCCACTGGGTCACGGACCCCATTAACACAATGGGGTTCCAATCTTGTCCAATATGAGCCAGTGTGGGGCTGTGAGACTACTCCCTGGAATAGGGGTTATACTCACAAATCT
The DNA here is from genome assembly GCA_034780135.1 of Jordanella pulchra. Classification (NCBI taxonomy): domain Eukaryota; kingdom Metazoa; phylum Chordata; class Actinopteri; order Cyprinodontiformes; family Cyprinodontidae; genus Jordanella; species Jordanella pulchra. The sequence continues at coordinate 5,565 of JAUZNJ010063059.1, forward strand.
AAAGAAAAGATGTCAAAAGAACTGAGAAGGGATTTAAGATGTATGATTGTGAAGAGAATGTGCTCACAGTTTGTGGTTTTAGAGTCTGGGCACGTGCTGTCAGAATGGTATCAGTGAGTATTATCTATATAGACATTCAAAGAAGACTGGCTGTCGCTACTCGATGAACGGAGGCTTATGACTTATTTGTGACAAAAAGATTTCTGCAGGTCAAACTGACATCATTTGGTATTTAGTCAGACAAACTAACACCAACAACTTTTTGGGGAGATTTCAGAATATTGGGTACAGAAAATATGGTGTATTCCTGATCTGGAAAAAACCCCTCCAATATCATAAAAAGTTGTGAATTATGCTAATAATATGTTTAAAAAAATTTAACTGTCAAGTAGTTTTGAACTAACGGATTTTTTTACACAGGAAATTAGGCTAAGTGACTGGGCACCTGAAATTACCCTCTTCTAAGAAAAGGGCATATATTGTAAACTATTCATTGAACAGAGAAAATGCAGAATACAAATTTAGAAAACATGGGAGGCAGCAAGACCAAAGATGATCTATGTAATCTTAGAACAACTTCCATTAAAAATGTCAAAGTGGTATTTATACACTGCCAAAAAGGTTAATATAAGTGAGCCAATTTTCTTAAAGTGCATTTTTTCTTGAATTAGACAGGTAAAGGAGACACTTTGCTAATGGAATAAGAACATTTACATGTAAAATGAGAAGAAAAAGCATTGTCTTATTTGAAGTACATAATATCTAACTATCTTATTTTAAGAGTAAGAACACTCATTCCATCGGCAGATCATCTTATTTAACTACTCAAATTAAGAATACATACACTTATTTTAAGATTAAGATTTTTTTGATAGTTTCTGTAGTGTAGACCTGGATCAATAATGCTATGTTTACATTAGCAAATAATTTACCAAGAACCCAATGATAATCAATAATAAGTAAAAAAAAAGTAAAATAAGTAAGTCTCAGAAAAAATAAGTATACATAAGTAAAATCTCAGCAAAAACACCATCACAAAGAAAATGGTCAATTGCCTTTTATGACTAATCATGATTTGAACATTATCATCTGTTGAAAAGGAAGCAAAAATAGAAATAAATAAAATAAGTAACAATGATAAATAAAATCATCAGCAAGTGCTAAACTGGTTGCTAAACATGTGACAGGTTATCACCTATAACCAAAGCAAGAGTACGTTTTGCTGAAACCTAAATAAAATGACATTTGACAACAACAACCTTTAGCAGTGCGAAAATGTTTTTTTCATTAAGCCTGAATTTCTATTTAATTTATCTGATGTAGTTATCTAATCTTGAATGTTGTTTTTATACGGCATACAGTAAGTGAAAATCCATCATATTTTTCTTTTAAGTATCTACTGTAAGACTGTGAAAAGATTTTACAGAGTTAATTTAAACAGCATCATTTTGACTCATCTCAAAGATGAAACAAAATGTCTCCTTGTGAGCACACACTAATGTGTACCTTGTATCAAGCATCGTCTGAGAGACTGATAGATATTGTACAAATATAAGTTGGATACAGAAAAAAACAGTACAAATATAAGACTGTCAAAAAGACGTGATTAGCACACTGCTATTTGTCTCATAAAACAGTCTTTGACCACCATCCAGCCATTAAGGTATAAAGATTTTGTGACTAAAGCGCAATTATAATTATGTCTTTACATTTTCTCTTTGAACTACTAAAAAAAAGCTTAAATGTGTTCAGTTTTCCAGCCACTGTCTGAAATATGAACATCCATCCTTAGCTGTTTCCCTCTCCCACCCAATCTCCGTTCCCCTCGGCTGCCTTTAATTACAGATTGAGGGATAATCGAACAGCAGAGGGCCAGTCTGAGAGGGTAAAATAAGAGCAGCTGCTGGCGATCACAGAAGCCAGCTCTGGAATCACCTTTAGCTTGTGAGACTAAAGAAACGCTGTGTGGGCATGGACCCCCTACCCTAATCACAGACACTTGTCAAACAATGACTGATTGCCATGTCTTTTCACCAGACAGAACCAGACTGGAGGCCTTCAAGCTGTGCCGGAGACAGTGATAGCTGACGGGGTGAACAGGCTTTTTTCAGAGATGAGACTCTGGCTTTCCAGTATTCCACAAAATAGACAAAAAAGGTGATTTGCTGCACTAATTAATAGGTAACATTTTCTTTGTGAATCTTAATGTGAACTGATGGCAAATAATTAATAATAAAGCCAGTGTCTCTGAGCAGGATCTTTGTTGCGAAGCCTGGAGCAACCCACCATCCCAGAAATTCCATTTAATAAAGATTAGCCCTCTTTCTTGCAGACCTCATTCTCCTTCTTAATTAAAAGACTGAGATAGAAAATTGGTGGGCTCCAAGTATAAGAAAATATCCCCAGGACTTCTTGCACAAAAACACAGCTCAGCGCCCACATGAAAGGCAGAGACTAATGCATATTTAATGCCAATGGGAAGCAGCTTCGATCAGTTCCCTCACAGAAAAAACTGGAATCACTGTTACCATAACCCTCTGTTCCTTGGGCTGTGTGAATGAGCACGACGTGCCATGTGCGAGTGGGTATACAGCAAGCGTGTGTGCCTGCGTGGGAGTGTGTTTGCGTGTCTGCAGGGGGTGGGATGGGCTCACTGAGCATGATTGCACAGCAGGACTTAGTTCCTGTGTAAAGGAGAGTAACACAGCAGGAAAACACACACACAGACACTTCCTCACATCATTGTTCCAGCTTCATGTAATAGATTTTCTATTTCACCACAGAAAATATAACAAGAAGTGATTTCTGCGACAGAGTGCATCCATCTTTTTGTCCCTGATAGCTTAAAGATGACATTACTGCTAATTTAATGGTTCTGCTTATCAAAACAAAAAGGCTTTAAAAATCCAATTTTTGTTCACTTACAGTGGTGACAAATGCATGGATATTTTGTGAAATGTATTCAAGTCTATTTACTTAACCTTTCTCTAGAAAACAGTTATTTATCCATATGACTGCACAGAATACATAGCATATATCAAAGGTTTTTTGCTACCCCAGTAGAATAAGAACAAATAAAGAGGAAGATTTCATATGGAACTGTAAACTGGGTTTGTGTGGAAAATTTGGTATTTATGCAAAGTCATATAAATAGAATTCATTTAACTTTAATAACATAGTTTATAAGTTTAAAAAAAATATCTACAAGTTACTTTATTTGACCCTTTACAAATAGCACATTGTTTAATGAGCAGACAGACACTTTAGTGGGGTGGTAGTACCATTAGGTTAAAAAAAAGCAGGTATTTTTGTAGCCTTTAATCAAGTGGATTCTTCTTTGCATAAAAAAGTGCGTGCAATTTAGGGCTAGTTCTTTACTGAATGAATCAATTATCAAGCAACTGCTGCTATAAACCTTTAAGCTTTTGTCCTCAGAAAGTAATGGGGGTCCAAATGTTTCTTTTCAGGATAGAGCCCTTTACATAGCTACTTTTAAAATTGATTATATACTCTTTTGTTTTCCATGGGCTTTTGTTACCCATAGAAATTCTTACTGGATAAGAGCTTCTAAACTATCATGCCTTTAGTTCAGTTTCACTCATAAACTTCCCTTTGGATTCCTTTAAAGGTTTAAGTAAATAAGTATCTGGAGAAGTAGCAAACCATCAGATGTATTATCATGGTTTTGATAATATCTAACATAAACTTCCATCCCAGTTCAGAATTTGCTGTAGGTGTCCACTATGTGGAGGTATACAATAAAAAAAGACATTCTAGTGGCATGTTTTGTCAAATAAAAACAGAGTTACTACAGTAGTGCCTGTTTAAGAACACAAACAGCACCTGTAAGAACTCTTTTTTTAGTTTTTTTTCTTACCCTGTTTTTTTCTTTCTATTGCATAACTTCACCCTATAACGTCTCTTACTGTAAAGTCAATATTCTATTATTCTATTTGTTTCTATATCAATTGACTTCTTGTTCTGAATCTCAAACATCATGGGAGATTTTGTCATAATATTTATACAATTTCTGTGAGGATTATTTGTAATAAAGGACAAAATATTACTCCCATCAGTTAGAACAACACCCAACCATTCCTCTTTCCAGAGTTTTATGTTTTGGATTAGAAAAGGTTCAATGTGATCCAGATTTTTGTGGAACTCTAAAATAGTTCACATACCAGCAAGTGGAAAAACCCACACTTTAGCTTTATAGCATTTAGCCTCAACCATCCTGGCTCTGCAGTTGGGCTTATAACATCAGCATCACTTCAGTCAAAATCAAAGGAAAAAGGAAAAAAAATTCTGGATCTCAAGTGAAAAAAACTGTCAGAGTGAATGTTTTTGAATGTATTCTACCTTAAAACGACATGTATTCAAATAGTTAACGAAGGGCCACTGTTCAGAGTTAGGCATGGTTGAAGACACAACCCCAAGTTTGTATCCATGACATTTGACCATGGTCAACGATTTCAAAATGGAATAAAAAGTATTCTTTGTCACCATCTTATACAGGTTTTGCACATGTAATACCATCCATCTCAGTCTCTTTGTCAGAGTCAAAATCCAGTTTCAACAAGTAACGTTGAACCCTTTGCAACATGAACCCTCACTGATTCTCATAGCATTTTTTGTCATTTCATTTGAATGTACAGTCATAGAAAATTTATTAGACCATCCTACTTTTCTTTTTATATACCATTACAACAAGATGTGATGTATTTTTCCAGGACTGTGGGTAATCTATCATTGCAGCAAATATCGACCCAAGAAATGGAAAAAACACCTGAAAACATGTCCTCCATTTAACCCTCTTCCAGGGCCTTTTATGACATTCACATGAAACTAAATACATTCTTCCGATTAAATTTCCCCCTTCATATTCAAAGCTGTCAATATCCCAAGTCTTATATTTATTTCCCTTGCATTAGTCTCTCTAGAAAATGATATTTAAGTCTAGGTACAGCTGCCAGGAAAACTGGCTTTGAAATGTCATTGTGTATTCTTCTTCATTTGAGTTATGTTTCAAGGGAAGAAAAAAAAGTTTTCATATTACTTGAAAATCAACTGATTCTGTAACTGATTCTGTAAACCAGACAGAGGGGTTAACAGCGTTGTTTTTTTTTTTTTTAATCAGTGGGTGGGTAGATACATAAAATGAACACACCAATAGGTAGATTGATATTCAAAAGAAAAAGGACCAAAGGCCCTATATATGGTGGAAAACCTCACTGAATAATCCAAGAGAAATAGCATAATTTTAAATGCCTTGGTTGTTAGCTTTAAAAATCCTCTTTCATCCAAAACAAAATGTCAGGAATAATGCATCACATCTTGTTTTCTGGATGCAAGTTATGTGAGGTGAGAGTGTCGATCACTAACTAACGTCACCACCTCCTTTAATCTAAATTTAATGTTCCATGTTGGGACTATGGGTACAGGAAGCAGATGGATCTTTCTATAGATGTCCAAGGTCATGGTAAACCGGCAGCAGAGCTAATCCAGCAGGTGGCTATCCTAACTCTAGGGAGAGCTAACTATAAAACATGAATGCACATCTGGTATTAGGTGTTGCCATTCATGCTATGAAATGACAGAAAACGTACCATTCCCCTCAGCTGGATTTTTCGGGATCAGATTCACACCCTCCTGGATACACCATTAAGTATCTTTCAACTCCCAGAGAGAGTTGACAAAACTTAGGTTTGAATGGATCAAGGGTTGCGTCCAGAATAATTAGAAACGATAATTAAATAAAACAATGAATGTCTGCAAATTGCTGCACAAACAGCCTGCACTTGACTTGATTAGGAGTGGAAGAAGAAAACAACTCTGTGCCCCTTTTATGTGGCAGCAGACTTTGGCATGATGAACTTTACAGTAAATGCAAATCATAGGCGCTCTTGGGCTTTTTGAGAAGCTTCCCAGAGCTGAAGAGCAGTTGGGAAGATGCCAAAAAGGGCAGATGTTGGTGAATCCCTTAACCTTTGTTTTATAGAACTCATAAATGTACATAAACATGAACTATATTGACTACAAACCAGTAATCAAAACTAAAAGAAAGCAATCTCTTTTTGTTTTTTGTTGGAGAGACACAAACATACAGCTAATCCACTCCTAATGCAAGTGGTTCGGAATAAAGATCCACCAGTCTCACATGCAATAGTATGTATTCACTTATAGGATAGAGGATTAAAGAGACCTAGTTCCCTCCTCAAACCCCACCAACCTTGAGTTAATAATTCAAAAATAGAAACTCGTTAACACAGTAAATACAGTGACCCAATTTCAGAGAGATTGGGATTTGAAAAGATTGGTTAGGTCAGGTGTGCAGGCATCTTCAAATGTACATGAGACAAAGGGTCATCATGCAAAATGCAGATTACAGATTTAGTCTTCAATGCTAATAAAATAAATATTGGCATCTGCCCATATCAAGGTTACTCTACACACAGAATGAATTGTTGTGAAACTAAATGATTTGTTATGTAAAAACCATAACAAACAAAGGCCAATGTAGCAGCTAAAATGAGCAAAATGAAAGCAAACATTTTCAGAGTTTCAATGTAAGAACACAGTGTGACACAAAAAATTGCTTTTACATCCAAATGTTTTCAGATAAAGGTAGAGTACACATATGATTTTGTGCTTGGTATGAGAGGTGTGGGATGTAATGAGAGGTTTTGTTAAACTGGTGCTTCTACAGAGCTGGGCACAGTGCATTGATCTGTTTCACTGCTGCGAGGGCTGAGGTGAGGTTATGAATACTAGCTGTTATTTTCTAAACTTCCACTTCATCTCGTCTTTGTTCCATGATACATTTTCATTTAAACCTCAAAAATATGTTCCAAGTTGATATTCAAAGTCGTCATATTTACCTGTAATGTTTGACATACAAGTCAGTTTTCAAATGCCAACACACGTTACAGTGCATGTAAAGGAACTCGACCGATACAAAAGACAGGTCAGGGTAAAGTTGTTGAAAGTTTTAAAACATAGTTAGGTTAATAAACAAAATGTCATGCCTTAAACATCTCTTAGGATTGTTCAATCCATCAACTGTAAAAGGGAATTCTTTTACATAGGCATCTAAACTGGGACTCCAATCAAGAGGAAAATTAATCAGAGACTAACCAAAGAACCCTCTTGTGACTCTAAAGGAACTGCAAAGATCTACAACATACACTCTGTTACTCTAGCCTTCATGAGAGAGCAAGAAAAAAGCGATTAATGAAAGAAAGTCAAGTGGAGCCCTGTTTGCAGTATACCACAATCAATGTAAGATATTATTCAAGCATGTGGTAGTCATTTTAGATCAAAGTTAAAGCCTTTGAACTATATGCTATTCTTGTTTCTTTAAATAACTCTTGACACAACACAATAAACACACAAATAATCTTTTTATTTCTCAATGCAGTTCTGTATAGTCAAATGAAATTTGTTCTCTGCATCTCCCCTTAGGGAGCAATGGGACAATTCTAGGACTAAGGGTCTTGCTCAAGCCCCAGAGAGGCAGTTTGTGGGATTCAGGACCTTGTTCTAACCACCAGGCCACCACTCCCCTTTATGCAATTAATAATCAGCCTCTGGCTCTTACCATGGTGATCATGAAAGCATGAATGACAAATGTTACAGCAGGTCAAGGCCCTCTTCCAACCAAATTTTTGAAAAACACCAGTACATGTACAGATCCAATGGGTCCACAGGCTACCCAAACTCTGTTTCCCTTCACACTGCTGCAAGCCTCATTAAAAACTCCCAAGCAAGCATCAGGATTCTATTTGTTAATTTTAGCTTTGCATTACAACATTATCACTAGCCGACCAACAAACTGCAGGAACTGCAACTTCAATTCTTGCTCTATCTGTGGGTCAAGGACCTTTTGACAGCCCCCAGCATCTCAGAATGGATACCTCTAAAACCCCCATTCTCCCCCCCTAAATACAACTATGTTCTAAACCCAGTTTGGTACACATGTACATTTATTTCTGTTTTACCAGCCATGGCTCCAAAACTCTTCAACCATTGTTCAGTTAATTATTAACTGAGGCCAATTTAATGCAGTTAAAATAATGTGACTGACTAATCAGCTTGTTTTTTAGATTCTGGTCCAAAGATAATAACTTTTGCCTCATCCTCATTCAAAAGCAGAACGTTTAGAGTTACCTAAGTTTCTATGTCTTCATGTCTATAGTCTTTGTATTGGGCAAGTTTAATCTGGATTTATGGAGAAATGTAGCTGAGTATAATCACCATAAGCATGAAAATAAATCCCATGCTGTCTTAAAATTCTACCAAAAGGAATTATATATAGTTAAGAAATTGGCCCAAGCAGTGACCCCTGTGGTGCTCCACGGGTATGAGGAAGATTTATTTTTATCATGAATAAAATTAAATAATTCAGACAAATAAAATTCAAACCATTCAAACCTCCAACAGAGTATTCAAGCCTTTCTGAAGTAATGTTTTTATCTACTGTAGGAAATAAAGCACTGAGATCTAACAGGACAAGTGCAGAAACAAGTCAATTATCTGAAGCCATTAAAATATCATTGGTGAGTTTAACCAGTGCTTTTTTAGTCCTGTAATGAGTTATAAAACTGACTAAAACTCTTTAGGAGGATCACAACACTGTAAGTGCTCAAAAAACGTTATAAGCACCTATTTTCTCAAGAATTTTTGGATAAGAAGTGAAGATTAGATCTATAGAGGTACAGAGTTCTATAACTGATCAAGCTTTTTGGATCAAAAGAAAGTTTCTTGTGTGTGTAGTGCATATCACTGTATTAGGGATTGATTAATCATATCTAAATGGAGCTAGGAGTCAGTGGGATTACTTTTTTAACTAACTTCTAACAAACAAGTTGGAGCCTTAGATGAAGATAATCATTTGACGAATTCTGAAGGCTCAACTAGATCAAAACAGTCCAAGGACAGTTCAGAATCTACAGACCCTCCAATGTTGCCTTCCCTTCCAGAGATGAACCAATCTTATTTAGAAGGGTGCCAATGATCTTATTTAAATAAAATCAATCTCTTTTGTAAAGAATCTTATAAAAATCATATGATTCAACAGAGCTATTGTATGACTCTGTGTGAGTTTGGCAAACATATTAAAACAAAATCTAACATTATTCCTATTCTCATTTATAAATGTTGCTCTTGTTTTTACCAAGGGTCATTTTATACAGAATGAAAAACTGCAGCTGATCATTAAGACGGCTTGCTGGAATTATAGGCCACAAAAATTCAAGACAGACTAGGCCACCCAGGACAATCTCTATTTACAAGCCTTCCCTCTGGCAGACTCAGAGTCCTCTGAGCAATAGCACAAACGCTGCTACCTTACAGTCCAATAAATTAATCATTGCACAGTATGCTGCAATATTATTAAAACAAACTATTTATTAATGCTTTTAATATTTATAATTGCTTTAGCAGGGACAAACAACCTGGTAGTAGTCAATAGAAAAAAAATAAACTCTAGTTAAAACTAAAAGAAAACCTGTAAGTGGTGCCAAAACACTAGAGCCTGGACACAGCTTCGCTTGCTAGCTTGACAACAAACCTAAACACACTGGACAGTTAAAGCTTCACTGCAATGCTGTAGATCCATTTGGGCCAAAAGGTTGCCTTAAGAGGTCTAGGCCTTAAATCTTACATAATATGTCGCACAGAATATTAATTTGATGGACAAACATATTTCAAAGAATGGTTGGTGGAAAATTTTGTTACGACAACTTTAAAATTTATGAGACATCACCACAAAAGAAGGGAGAGTGATCGCATGATGGGCTTTAAACCTATATGAATAAACTCAATTGAGCTGAAAGTAATGATGGGGAGGGAACAAATCCGTGTGCAGCCCCATAACCACATATTTTTCAGAGTTGTTTTTTCAACATTGAGAAGATTTTATAATCAGTTCAAAGTAGGATTTAAGTGCAGTCATTGTCAGTGTTCTAAGTGATTTTGCAGTCTTCCAGCTATAGTGACAGCCATTATTTGGTAAAAAGTAATGGCGTGACAAAAACTGCATTGCTATCTGCAGAAGCTGAAAAGAGCCTGTATTCAGATTCTTTAAGCTATGTATATGCTATTGTTTTACCCAACATTTTTTAAAATATTTAAGCTCCTAACATCTTTAGTTATTGGAACCCCTCAACATTTTTTTATTTATTTTTTCCACTTATTTCCTAAACCTATGTAAGCCTTGTTTTTTAATTAAGACAGAAACTTTCATTAAATCGATATTTTTTTTTGTGCTAAACAGTTTGTGGAACAACAAAGCTATCACTACAAATTCCATCAGTGGCCATATACTTTATTTTTTGATTTGGATAGTTAAAAGGAAAAAGAAACACTGTTGATTTTTAACTATTTTAATATTATATTTTTTCATTTAGGTTTTTGAAATAGAAAAACAAACAACACAGTTGTATTTCGTTATTGCAACAGAAAAACAAAAGAATGAACCATACATGTATTAAAATGCCACAGCTTTTTTTTCTATTTATTTATTTATTTATTTCCACTTCACAACTGCTGTATCTTGGTCAAAATCAGAAACTGCATTATGGTCCCTGGGTGTAGTGAAGGGCAAACTGTTAATGGACATATATACTTATACAAGGTACTGTAGGTATTAAGTATTTTAAAAGGAGGCTAAAAGCCTCTGCTGTGTTTTACTTTTATGCAACAAAACTCTAAATATAAAAAACATACTTTATATGTATCAATGCTTTGTCTGAATGTTGACCTATATTTGGTTGTCTGCACCACCTGAGCTATTAAAGCCTAACCAACATGCTGATGAAGAGCATCAGCTCTCAAAGCTCTGAGGTCTTCAAAGCACCAGACAGCTTTTATGTCAGCATCAGCCAGACTGGTGATTCTTTTTATGTCCTAAAAATAGGCATCAATCTCTGAAGCACCACTGCTTTTTTCCCTCAATTTCCATTTCCATGAGTGGAAATGGAAAACTCTCATAAATACCTTTAATTAAAATCCTTAAACATATTAGGAAAACACCAGAAATTAAAAAAAGAAGAAAAGAGGATGTCCTAAAGGAAATATAAACCCAAAATAAAAAAGAAGAAGCTAGTCTCCCCTTGTAAGCTTACCTTACCCATAAAACATTAAACACCATAAAGGCGACAAATCAATTTATAGATTGACTGATCAATGACTAATCTACAACTTTGTTCAAAGTAAGTTGTTGTTTCACCATCACTAAATCAGAAGATACATTAAACCAGTGAAATACAAATCAATTCAATATACAAAGACCACATCAGGTTGCTGCTTTCCTTGTCAAAAGTGTTATTAAATCCAGCGCTGCTCGTAACACAGACATCAGCTGTAAGATAAACCAGCACTGGTCATTTGTCATCCACATCTCTGAACTTGTCGACAACATGCTAAAACATTTGCCTCTATTTTTCCCACATCACAACCCTGAATGATGTAGTATTGCATCTATCATGTCGGCTTCATGGTTGGCTGGAGCTTTCATTAATTGCCAAGTCCTGGGTGATGACGCGGCGAATAATGTGAATAATTGTTTGTTGGTAGCCACTAATTGGGTGTTTCACATGTTCGTCAAGTGATGGTTAAATGGCTGTAGATGAAGACAAAAAGTTTTTTATTTTTTTTTTTATTTTGAGAGCTGATTTTAAAAAGCATTTAATTTTGCTTCACTACTTTATTTTTTTTTTACTATTCACTAAGATAACAGAATTTGAAGTATTTCAAAGGTCTAATAGCTGATGAGATAAGTTGGCGTAGGAATTCTGAGCAGAGAAAATGTAATAGATATGTCATGATAACTGACTAAATAAGAGATGTAAATACCACCTGTTGACTATCAATTCTACTATTTAACTACTGTTTAAATATAATAGGTGCTTATGCAAATACCTGTTTTATATGTATATATGTAATGCCTGTTGATTGTATTATTTTAGAAAAACAAAAAAACAAAACAAAAAAAAAAAACATAACAAGAAGCTTTGCAGACTGAAGCAGCCCTACAATGTTTTACATCTGATATAAACGAAAGCACGCCTTGCAGAGAAGCTCACTTTTGGCCCTTCACTGAACTATACATTTTCTATATGCAAGTCTTGTCTTTCATTAAGATAGCGATAATACCCAATATGGGGGATGGGGTGCAGGCGTTTTTTTCTTTTGGGTCAGCTGTGGTTTTGGCCTTGGATCTCTCCCACGATTCCATTTTAGCCCAGTCTGATTCTTATCATTGAATCATGAACCACAACTAGGCAAATAAAGTTTAAAGTGCTTCAGTTGTTATTATGATTCCTTTGGGGTCTCCTGCATCATTCGTCAGTGTGGTTTCTAGGGTTTTTACAAGTGTTCCATGTTTTCTTCATTTGTTTTACTGTCATTCACAAAATGACAAAACTGCTTTGTAACCCTTTCCAGACTCACAGATTTCAGTGAAAAGGTTTCTTATTTGTTTTTAATGTTTTCATCACAACATATGTTGCATTTTCTAAACCTATTTGCCTATTTTACCTTGTCAGACAATTTCTCTTCGAGTGAATTCTTAATGACATAGAAATCCCCCCTTTTACGATTTCAACAAAGTGAACAAAGGTTTCATAATTCCCAAATTGAGTTTTTATGAATCCTTACTCAGTATTTTTACTGTCCAAACTTATGGATAGTATAAGGATTATTCAATGCTCATATAACTTTTTAACTCTAAAAACTAGGCAATGCATGTTTATTTGTTTAGCACATTTTATTGTCAAGAGAAATCAAAGTGCTTTACATCAATACAGCATGAGTAAGGAAAAAAAAAGAGAAAAGTACATTGCAGTAGAATAACAGTATTATGAAGAAAAGTTGGAACACAGACTTCAATTTATGATGTTTCAGATAAAAATCTAAACAGAACAGTTAGACAATTGTAAACAAATTGGTTTTTCACCTCACCTTTGGTACCATAGGACCTTAGGGTTTCAGCATTTTCAGTTGGAAGTTTGTTCTAGAAAAATGGATCCAAAGAACTAAATGCTTGAGCCAGAAAACTTGAGTATTCTGGGCGGCTGATGCACTGATAATAGGTTTGTAATGTATTTTATTGCTAAGCCATTCAGTTATTGGTAGACTAAGCAAAATATGTTAGATTCTATTCTCTAAGATACAGGAAGCCAGTATAAGGACTTTATAACTGGACAGATGTGCTCTCCTTTTTTTTGGTTTAAGTGAGGCCATAGGCAGCAGTGTTCTAAATCGAAAGCAGGTGTTTGGTAAAATTTTTAGGCAGATCTGAGAAAACACCATTTTAGTAAATTAAATACGCTAAAGATGGACGCATTAGCATGTTTTTCCACGATATTACTAAGAGATAACACCTTTACTGTTGACTATAATTTTAGTAGGAATTTATATCTCCAGAGCAAATCACAAGCAGACAGTATCTAACGAGGGTTTGGAGGACAATATTTGTGGCATTATTGATCTATAATTTATTTATGGATTTTAAAATAAGCTACCAATAGAAGCAAAATGTTACATCCTCATGTGTACCATTTAAATAAGGTTTAAAACACCTTTCTGCATTAAGAGAGTCATTGTTACACTTGTTTCCTTGCTAAGTGGTTGATAATTATTAACTCAGGTGTTAATGTACTATCAAGTGTGCACCCTAAAACACTAAACTTTGACTTCCTAAAACACAGCGCTTCAACAAATTTGGTGCTTACCGTTTTAGGAATGCTCCCAAAAACTTCTGTAATTTACCCAAGGCTACTCTTTTCACTGCAACAGTACAGTTTACCAATCAAAATGGTATTCTCTGGCTTAACCATGCACAGAGTATGGCGTCAGAAAGCACTTGGGCAGAAAATGGCTAATTAAAAGTGAACATTCATATGCTAATATACAGTCTACCTGTAGTGTGTGCCCGCACACACACACAAACACACACACACACACACGACAAAAACCTGCATGTTTAAGAGATCTTTGTACTTGTGTGTGTCCCTAAAGCAGTGTGTATCATCCTTACTAGTATGTCCTTGAGGATCTGAACGGAAACGTTATTACAGGAAAAACATCTCATGAGAAACTGGAATATTCATGAGTTCAACATTGCCCTTAAAACAAAGCTTGGTGCATCTCAAAAAGGCTCAAACAGCGACTTGTACAGACACAACAGTGAACTGGCATTTATTGAAATGAAATTCAACATGCATAAACATTAAGCACTGCATGAATTTTCATGAAAAGTTTAATACCAATATAATGCATTATAGTTAAGAAAATGAAATGGATCCGTCTAGGCTAAAATAGAGAGTTAACATTTTTTTTTGTGCAGCAAACAAAAGCAGGACCCATCCATCATAGTGTGGGTAAACATATAATAGCCTTTGAATGGAAGTTTATAAAATACAGGTCATGAAAATATTAGCTTGTATATTTTTTTTAAGAAAGGAGGAAATAGCAAAAAATTGATATAAATAAAATTGCTCTCTAGAAAGACATACCAAAAATCATTGATTTACAAACCATTTTTACCACAATATATCTTTTCTCTTTCTGTGTCCCTTTAACACATCAACAACCAAACTAAAGGACCTCAGCAATTACCCCTGAAATAACCTCCTTGATTGATATCTCAATTACGCTGTGCCTTTCATCTGCGTTATCTTGTTTCACACACTCTCCTCCCGTCCCTATTCTCAACTCCTCAATGGGATGTTCAGAGAAAGAATGGGGTGACCTTGCTGTTTTTTTTTTTTTCGCCTATTGTGGAGCTTCTATTCACATGCTTCTGTTTATTCAATAATTTGTCTCAGAGAAACTATAAAAAATTCAGCTTTCATCTTTATTTTCCTAAATATGTGCCAAACTAGAGAAGTAGACTGATTGTGAAATGGGAAAAAAAAAGTTTAAGGAAAAAGGTAAGCTTCACAGTTCAGAGAACAATCATGTGAAATTTAACAGAAGCATCCTTCTGTTTCTCCCACTTTGTTTACAAAGGTAATGAGCCTCTAAAAAATGTAATAAAATTAGGTTCACTGTGCCAGGTTAGTTGCATTGTGTCAGAATGAGGACATAATGAGCAAATCAGACAGCAATGTGACAAAGGTACAATGAAAACACTGACGCACACAGATTCTTATTTTTTCTTCTGAGCGTGTCTCTCCGAATTAAAGACAAGCTTCCTCGTCTGAGTGGAACAAGGGAGGAAGTAATCATTCCAGATGGGAACCATGAACAAGGCAATGCGAAGGAAAAAAGCAAAGAAAAACATTCAGATCTGAGAATGAATGTGTTCAATGGCAACCTATCATTAAGACAAGCAAACAATCATTAGAGAACCCTGATAATTAACACTGTTTTAATTAATTGTACTGTTAGATTCAAAGTATAAAGGGGTAATGGTGCTTTGGATTACAGATTGATTCAAGTTAACAGAATAATTTTTAAAGACAGTTTGAACTAAGAGCACATACTTCAAACTAAACTGTAATGCAGCACTGTCCTTTGTCCTTTCTTTTCCCTGCCTGCCGATCAGCAGGCTAATCGAAGGCCAATATTTTTTTTGTCACTTCTGGAACATAAAATATTTTAGTTGCTATAAACACAGAGAATCCTAGTTTATGGTTTTAAAAAACATCGTTGATGGCGGCATCATTCAGTAGGGGACGCCAGAAAAGCCTGTTGATCAATCTTGTTCATGTCACACGTCTAGAAGCAACAGACAGGAAAACAATGAATGCTCCAAAATGTTTGTATGGTATTATTGGATACTATTTAAAAACAGGCTAAATAGGATATGTTGGTATTACAATATTTAAATTGTAATTGTAAATTTTGTAAATTGTAAATTTACTGGCTAGTAGATGTCCCTATTTAGACTCAGACAGTCAAATGACAAACCATAAACCAGTGTGATCTGGTTACCCTAGGTAATAGAAATAAATTAGTTTCTCATGCTCACTTTAGAGGTAAATTGCCTGAGGCGTTTGCTTAGTAACAGCTAACAATTTCATGCTGACAATGTGGGTAGACCCATACTAAAGAAAATTCATCACCTAATTGGAGCTTGCTTCTCATTTGGCTCTTTATATCTGACCTCAACGTGACTGATCTTCTCAAAAAAATTGACCTCCTGTTTGTAATGACACACAGGAAATTACTTGGTCCTTTACTGAACCTGTCACCAATGTAGTTGTTTTTTAAAGTAATTCTAAGAGAAAGGCTTCAAAAGATTTCTTTTTTAACAGACATGCTGACAAAATAATGACTATTAATATTAATGATTAATAAATACCCAGAAGTCTAATAACAGTAAGTATAGGAATTTTGCTGTGGACATCAGAGTTAGCATTAGCATGCTTGGTTTACCACAGCAGCAGATTATTACAGTTGATTTGGACTATTTGAATGTACTCTACTTTCCTGCAAAAACCGAAAATGTTATTATCAGAGTCAAAAATATGTACTGTAAATATTTAATATTTTTAATATTTTAGTCATAAGTCATTCACTGTTTAGCTTTGGGTTTACCTTTCTTGTTTAAAACTACAATCTAGAGATGTTTTTAATCCAGATCACGTACTCCAAGAATGTCTTAAAAACAGCAGATCATGATATAAATGACAACTTTACAGACTGAAGTTTTGTTGTCAATTATTTGATAGGAATCTCACAGTATTTGTGGAATCAAATAATAACTCCCTTTGAACAATTTGGGGAATGTTCCCGCCCCCCCAAAATCTACACCTCATCAAGCTACAGCAGCTGCATTTTTAAGTTTTTTATCTGTATTCTTCTTAACTTATGCCACAATCTTCTGACAAAGCTTCTCTTCTGCAAATACAAAGGATCCTTCTGTGAAAATCTGTCTTACAAGTTATTTCCAACATTTGGAGATGAAAAGATTAGTAGAAGAATAAATGAACCCCCACTCTTATTCTGTCTTCCCACTTAGACTGACATGAAATTCTGTCAGATCTGAAGCGCCCCAGGACATAGCTGATCTGTAATAAATTTTTAGGCATTAACATAGAGATCGAGGCATGAGGTCAAGTGTTCAGGGTCGTCTCTCCACCACAACTCTCAACCCTGTCAGCAAGGTGGTAGGCTTTATGCCCCGAACAGCTACCCTCATAAAAAAAAAAAAGATAGCGAGTGAGAAATTCTCACATGCACCCAACTTTGATGTTACAAACTGTCATTATAATAATATTCCTATTTAAATGCATAGGGTGGTATTTTTGTAAAGGCCCTTGTGTGAGGAGTGGCCTCAGAGTGGGCAGATGCTTATTTTTCCCTCACTGACATTACTTAGAGGTCATTCTGATGTCTCGACTTTTGAGAAGTAATTTAGCTTCTTGTTAAAAAGCACTTTGTAGTATGTAGAACCTCTATTATTACTGTGGCTTGCAAAAGTATTAGAATCACTGGAGCTTTTTATATTTCACATCACAACATTAGAGCTATTTTATTGGGATTTTTTGTGTAACACTTCACAGTTCTACTTCTTGTACTATACAAAAACAAACAGCAAAACTAGAAACTAAAAAACAAATGGTTTCCATGCTCTGTGCCTTTGTAATCAGGTCCTTTACTCTGATACCCCTAGAATAAAAGCCAACAAAACCAACTGTCTTCACAAGTGGGTAATTTACAGTGCATAGAGTGCAACTTTGTGTAATAGAACCTATTTTTTTAAATACAAAACTATACATGGGAAATAGGCTAGTGGCAGCATCATGACGTGGGATCTATTTTCCTTAGAAGGGACATTTGGACTGGAAGATTAGTCAGATATGATGGATGCCAGAAAAGCATTTCACAAATTACTGTTTCAGAGAGCTGGAATAACAAAGCTTTGTATATTTTTTCAAGTTTTTACTTTTTTAATGTATAATTTCCGTTGGGCTGACATTTTATATTACTTTCAACTGATTTGTCAAACAAATATCAGCAAAACACATTAAAGTTTGTGATCATAAAACCAAAAAATATGAAACACTTTAGGGCCTATGAACAACTTTACAACACACTAAATGTTTCTTTAATGATGGCTATTCATTTTACTTTGTTATTGCAGTGGGAGTAAATATAGCGATTGCAAATGGGAAGAAATTAGAAGCTAAACTCTGTAATTAAATTTTTGCATAACTGATTTAATAAGTGGGAACAGCTTTCGTCACAAATCAGGCTCAGAAACATGCTTTGCTAAAATGTTTGCTACCAATCGTAACAAAACAAAATAAAGAGTCAAACTAATGTAAGATGAAATTAGTTGTACTAATATAAATTCACTAATTGTGTTAATAAAGCACATAAGGCAGCAGTTCAAAGACACAAGGGATCAGCTGAGTTCATTGAAACAAACATAAGAAATGAAGAATAAAAGTATTTTTTTCTGTGTGATGGATACGGTTTGTATAACAATAGAAACTGTCTTTATAAGTCATCCTGCTGGGATAGACAGGAGGCAGGTATTTAAAGCACCATAGGAGGTTAGTTCATCAGGAAACATTACTTCCTGTTTCCCTAATCAGAATTGTATCATTTTTTAATTATCTAAAATAGTTTCCTTTAGATAAATATCAAAAACAACAAAAGTCTGAGCCAATCTCAGCAGTTCATCAGAGCAATAGAACCTTTTAAAATAAGTATGCATTTAAATATATTAAATCAGTGACAAACTTTGTTACTTTAAGCCAAACAAAATATGCCCATGCTGTGAAGATGCATTTCCACACAATAAATAAGACCTAGTGTTGTTGCATATATCCTGGATGTGTATCACAGCATGTCTGATTCCCTGATGGGGTGGAGCACTCCACCAGAGTGACACCGCTGGGAATATTCCACCTTTGCCCTGCATGTATGACAGTCAGCGGCAAAACATATGGCTGTGCCAGGAAAGGAGGTGTTTGTGCAAGGTAGGAAAAGGGCAGAGCTGAGCAGCATGCAACTGTGGCCTTGTATGGGAGGGGGCAAGCTGGTCACTAGCTAGCGCCTGCAGGGAGATGATGTGGGCTGCATCAGACAGGATCAGGTACCGTGTTTCCATGCACAAAGGGGGGAACTCTGTCAAAATGACCTTCACACCTCAGCAGTCCAGGACACAGGCCACACCCTGTGAAAGAAAATGTGTTGTTTGGTTGTTTGGGGGCTTTTGAGCTCTGTGATTTTTAATCAAAGCTGAGTTTTAAAAAAACTTCAAGAAATTAAGGTATCATTTAGAAAAAAGAAAGTCAGAGGTAAACTGATAATAGCCCCATTTCATTCTGTGCATATTACATATTTTAAATATATTAAAGTTAAAAGAAATTTAGAATCTACTATTAAGGTTTACAAACAGCCCATGAGTAAGAGAGAGGTATTTTTATAAGCTTGATAATAATGGCACTGACATCACAATGAGCTTATTGGTTTCAGTTTATGCCAAATATTTGTCCCTAAAGGAGCATTGCAAGCTTAAATTTTAAAGATTTCTTTTTCCCATATATGCCCTTACATTGCTCGACATGTAAAATGAGTTTCCCCCTATCTACAGCAGTTTCCTCTTTAGGCTCCATCAGTCAGATCATGGGAGAGGCATTTGCATCGTATACTCTGAACATACATGTGGATGTAATGGCCTGCTCACTCTCATTAGCCTGACTAGTTTGCCGCTGTTACTGACACATCAGTGAGATGACTTTAATGCGTAGAATTATCTTACCTCAGAAGAAATCATGCCCGTTATTGACAGATCTACGCAGACGCGGCAGCAGACTGGAATGCTTTTCCCCTTCTCCTATTCATGTGTACAACACTGGTGTCATTTATTCTTTTAGAAATAATTTTATTTGGAAAACATTTCACAAAAACTCTGGGCTTGTGCTATTTTCCTATGAAACAAACACATAAATTAAGTAAAATTACACAAAGGTCAGTATTTGAAGCTCAACAGCCTGTTTGTATGTTGGAGACCTTTGGAAATAAAACAGAGAGAACGGTTCTGTTGAGCTGGTTGAGGTGAAGTAAAAAGTCTTATCTGGTCAGTGGTGTCAACTTAGTGGCTTTGCCACCATGTTTAGATCCTTGTTTTTGAAGAAGAAGCAACTAAGAACAAATCTACCAACCCTATTCTAGTTTTAATGGAAGCTCTTAGAGTGTTTTTACTTTTCCTCACAATCAGCAGTTTCTACATTGTACCATCTCCAGCTAACCCACTAGTCACGCAGCAGGCCATCCTAGCTGCACTCAGAGCAGGAAATGTTCATCCCTCTGCATCTTTAAACCAATGATTTGAAGGAGTTTTAAAGCCCTTATGTTAAACACCAAACTAAACTTAAAGGGAAAAAAAACAAAAACACAAAATGATAAATAATTAGAACATTGATAAAAAGAACAAGGAAGATTTAACCTAAGAAATTCCATCAAACACGTTTTGGGTCATTTTTGCTGGTTTCAGTCCCCGATAAAGGAGAATGTTTGGAACTGTGCAAAAAGCTGTAAAAAGATGACAATTAAATTGCAGTTCTAAACAGATTCAAATGCAGTTTTATATTCACTAGTTGTTTCTTCCATGAGTTTATTTCTCAATAACATAAAATGTTATAAACTATGGTGACCAATCCTTAATGTATCGGATCAGCTCATGTTCCAAAACTAAAAACTTTAACTTATCATATTTGAACACGAGAGCACTAGACTGAAAATAGCTGATTTATAAAATTAATAAAAATACCAGTTTGTGCTTCATGAATTGTGTATGTGGAATACACATTGAAAATACAAAAAGTACAATTTCCATGCTATTTTTAAGAAAGCAAGTTCACCTAAAAGACGATGCTCTGTTCATGATTCCCTTTCACCTAAATATCCAAGAACTTTGTCAGTTTAACTAGTCCTACATGATCTGTTAATTTTTTTTATCCTGGGCAGGCTCGATTCTCTGTCACATTCCTACCTACTAATCTGTATTATAAACACCTGACACCTAAACACATGTGTTTGGAAAAAAGGGACCTATGTAAGAGGTCGTATTCAGCTTAACAAGCTAAATCTGTGCTCTGGTGGTGTCATATATTACCTGTTTCATAAGGTCAGTATTTAAGTGAAAACTGATGTTATGAGATGTTCGTTTTTGTGAATGTTAAACCTATTTTATTTTTGTAAAGTCATACTTGCAAAATTAAAGGATAGCATAACCTTAAAGGGGTAAATGATAAGGATTTACCCCTTTAAGGTTCCTTATCATCCTTATCATTTTAGTCAGCTTTTTCTCTCCAAGTATGAACAGGGTGTCAGTTTAAATGAGACATTTCAAGCCAGGATCCAACAATGGCAGCACTTTTTTATGCATTCCCTGACAATTAACCTTTCATTTACAGGTACAGTACAACTAGAGGCAAAAGCAAACCACCAGATATGCATAAAACAGGTATGGTCTTCATGTCCTCAGCTGAAACGTCTAACCATCAATCAACATTTCCAGATCAACGCTTTTTGACAGGTGATGAATGTGTGTAGGACTCTGCAGGGGTGATGATACAAATATGTGAGGATGACTTAAATGTTGGTTTAAATGCATGGATCTGCATGGATTCACACAGTATTGTGTGAGCTTGTGGGTGACTTTTTATAAAACAGTTGTTTCAGAAGAAGGGAATAGTTCAAAGGTAAAAATTGTGCTATGACCTACTTTTAAACCTCTCTCTTTTCATAAGTGATTAAAATGTCAAGTAATTACAGATAGCTAAATTGGTTCTACTTTG
>JAUZNJ010063070.1:0-27320 GCA_034780135.1 Jordanella pulchra
ATGGTATGGTATGGTATGGTATGGTATGGTATGGTATGGTATGGTATGGTATGGTATGGCATGGCATGGTACGGTACGGCATGGCATGGTACTGTATGGCATGGTATGGTATATACAGGGCAAGATGTAAGATCCTTTGTGTTCACAGATATATCAAATAGCATGTTTGACTTAACAAAGGCTGATGTCCTTTTTTAAAAGGTTGCTTTATAGGATTGTGATCCAATGTGATCATTGGGTGTTTCAGCTGTTTATTTTTAGCAATCTCTCCGGAAGAAGACCCCGTGAGGGTGATCAATCCTTCCAATGTTCCATAAATCAAAGTCTTACCCTTACACTAGTCGGTTTATTTGCCTTGCACTTTCAGCAACAAGAGAATTCAAAGTGCTATTTCTTTAAAAAAAGCATACAAATGTAAGTGGCAGCAACAAAGTAAAGTAAGAAAAGAGAGGTTGGACTACACATGGAAAATAATGTCTCCGCTGGCCTTTGTAAATTCTCAGCATCCGGGTCATGGCAGCACTTTTGCTGAGTTGTTTTTTTTTTTTACCTTTTTTGTCTTTGTTATGTTTCTGCTGATATTCAGTGCAGTGAAAGGCATTTCCTACAAAGTGGGTTCATGGATTTCAAAGAACTTAGGAGCTGTAATTTAACTGAGGGGGGGACACACAAGGAAAAACAAATGGAAGACTATAATCTAGTATTTTACCGAGCCTTGATTGCCAATTTAGATTATTCTAAATTTTAGGATGCCAAGTTCAATTTTTACTATACAGTATGTCAGCACCTTTTTTGACACCTAAGGCAGAGAATCTAAGACCAATTGAACTTAGATTGTTTGTTGGAGCTAGTTTTGTTGTGTGCAGGTAGATTGCCCTGCACTTGGTAACCTCTTTGGCATCATAAAGCCCCCTGTGTGCAGGATTGTGCATTCATTGTGCAAGGCCATGCACCACATCCTCATCCAATTGATTCCTATAGCTGCCTTCAAATTTGGTTTAAACAGATGTTTCTGTCCTTATATTAATGAGGTCTAATATTTTTCCATTCCTGTATTTTCATGCCCGAGTAGCCGTCCTATATCTAGCTGACTGTTGTCACTTTTCACCTGTGCAGATTTATGATTTACATGATTACATGTTTCACAGTTTCTTCTTGAAAGCAAAGCTCATATTTCCCTGTAGGATTTTTTCCCAAATTAAATAACGTTAAACATCTCCAAGATTACCTGCAGATATAGACATTATCTGTTTAAGTGTCATCTGATAACAGTCAGAAATGGTTTACAGATCTGCACCAGAAATGTGGTGGGCTAGGATCAAAAGCAAAACATGCAAAAAAGCATGGCGCTGATCCAATCCTAGAACATAGTCGATTGGTCCTGCCTCCTTTTATGATCTATAAACAAACAGCAGCAATCACACTGCTGTTCTATTGTGGTAGATGGTAGAAAATGTCATTTTAAAGGACTTTATATCTAACTGCTTCAATGAAAATGAGTTGAAATGGGATTTGCACTCAGTTTAACAACACTATTGGGAGAAAAGAGAGAGCATAAGTTTACCATTTTTATTTTATTTCAACAATTAATTGTATCTGTATAGATATAGATATGGGTGTTTAGCATTGTTAGACGTGTCTCTGCTTCCACATACTTCAATCAAATGGCTAAATTATCTTCTCAGTAAGCAGCCAAGTTCTCTGGTGTGCTGCTAATGACTGATTATTTAATTCAGGTGTGTTGATCAGAGACGCATCTAAAAGGATGCAATTTATTTTTTCTACATTTGTTTTAATATGTTAAGCACAAAGCAAGTTTTGAAGACGTATATTTTTCCAAAGGAAGATAAAGGAGCTAGGTAACAGATTATCTAAAAATACATAAAAGGCGGGTGTGTGGGTGGTGCGGTGGTTGGTGCGCACAACCATGTGTGGGGGCCTTGGTCCTCGATGTGGGTGACCCAGGTTCGAATCCGGCTTGTGGTCCTTTCCCACATGTCTCTCCCCCTCTCTCATACCCCCTTTCCTGTCAGCCTACTGTCAGAAAAACGAGCCACTAGTGCTGTATAAAGCTCAAAATAAAAAAATACGTAAAAGGAGAAAAGAAGCTAAGGGACTTAGTTCTGCATGACATTGTAGGGAGTTCATATAGATACTTCATTTTAAAACATACCTTCAACACAAATATAAAATCACTGGCTTAGCTGAAAATGTTTGTAGAAATTAAAAACAATTCTTTAATATTTTAAGATTAGGCTACAGATTCTCTAGAGCCAATGGTCAGTTACCTTCAAAACGCCTTCTCACACCACGTTGGATTCCCTGTGCAGGCGTTTGTTCTGGCCAAATACCAAATTGATTTTCTTTTTGCAAAGACAATTGGCTGGCAACCAGCTTGTTATATCATCATTCATTGTTTCAGGCCCATCCAGATTAACTTGAGCACAGCAGGATAATAATGGTCAATCAAGCTGTAAAGTAGGTTTAATGTTGCCTTTGACATGCTGTTCCAACCCCAGAAATAGAAAGAACTAGCACATCTTGCTGAAGAGATATCAGGCCGTTTCTTCACTTTAGGAAGCTATGGTCTCTGACAGCATTGTTGACCTTTAATGCATATCTTTCCCCTTCGCTCTCAACCTTATATTCTGCCAGTCTATTTTAAAAAATAGGGACCACCAGTGGTAAAAAAAAATCTTAGTTTAGCCACATGAAACAGGATTACAGTACCACCAATCTTTTCAACCATGACTTAACAGTTCTTATCCTTGTAGCTAGTTCTTTTTAAATTGGAGCAAAATAAACTAGTAACACCACCAAACATCAAAACCATGAACTAATAATAAATAAAGAGGAGTAATCACAATTCATGATCTTTTAAGGACTCCTTGTTTTGTTTTACAGGGGTAGAATGTGTCTCTCCAGTCTTCTAGGAGTCTTCTATGTAATTAAACATAAAGAAAACTGATCAACCCATTTAATTTATATATTATGAGAACCAATAATAAATTTTACAGCACTGATGTTTTGGTATCTTTTTTTTTTTACCATGGGCCTCATGAAAGTGATTCATTTGGAAAATATAGATGTTGTGTGTCTTCATTTTCCTGTTAGTTTAGTGTAATCAGTATAAATGGACCTTGAGCTGGTTCCGGCACCCATCAGTTTTCAACCAACCCCTCAGTGGACATTGGTCCCTGCATGGTCACCCCTATGAACATTTTATGGAGTCGGTACAAGGGATTTCCCACCTGTTGATTTGGCATCTCCTAAATAGTGCCTTAATGCATTGCATAAAGTGCAAACCCCCTTTTTATGACACTGAATCTGAGATAAGAAGACTGTGTGGTAGAAGATGGAAGCATACAAAGAACAGGATCTTCCACAATAATTGTATATATAAGCTTAGAAAACACAAAAAGTCTGAATTTTATGAGAATTATGCTAAAATGTAAGCAAAATATCATGATATATCATGTTTTCTAAATTATCAGGACTGATGCTTGTGAAAAGGTTTAGAACAAAGATAAAATTGTATTTTTCATGATCCTTTAAACAAGGGCATTATTATTACTCTTTTTCTGAAGGTTTGGTTAGTCTGTCATACTGCAATTTAAAACACTTGTTTCCTCTATTTCTGTTGTTTTTGTTTTAATTTGAGAACCATGTGTGTTTTTCTTCCTACATTAAAAGAATAGTAATTGTAAAATTTAAATATTAAGTGAGTAAAAATCTAAAATGAGCTTCTGAGTTTAATCCCTTAAACTCAACTTTCTTAATCACATTTATTGAACTGATTCCGTTAGAACAAACATTTTATTACATCTTAATTGCACCGTGTTGACAGGTTTGTGTAGCATAATGTATGGAGCTCACTGAGTGTTTGTGTAGGCTTCCCTTCCCTTCCTGACATTGAACATTAGCGGGGTCAGCTCATGGTTATGTCATTGCTTGGCACTCAGCCCAATAAAACAGTAGTAGGAGTGTATTGGTCCTGTTGACTAGGACAACAAAAAATAACCTTTAGGTCATGTAACACAGAGGTTTTATTTTTTAAATGCTTTCGTTAAAGGAAATGATCTGGTTATTTCCTGTGTACACCGCTATATGCATAAAATTGTGCATCATATTTGAATATTAACACATTATTGTTTGTACAAGTTCAGCTGTCAAAGCTACTTTGAATACAAATACTTGTTTGGCAGTGCAGCACAACAAGGAGCAGGAGCATGTAGAAAATAGCACTGCAAATTGTCCTTACTGTCACGTCATGTTGACTTTAATGAGCAAGCTGGAGCAAAGCAGACAACAGCATCCATTCTGTTAGGAGCTGCACCCACATCACCAACAACTTTAGCAGCCCAGAGCAAGATTAACATCCTCAGATGCATCTCAATTGAGTCACTGATGCAACTCCAACCCATTTCCAAATGAGTGTCTGGCGAGACCCTCCCTGTCGAAGCAGATAGGATGATGGCAGAGTTCTGCGGACAAAGGGTGAGAGCGTTAAGCTGCAAACAGAATGGAAATGACTGAAAAGAGTCGGACTGAAATGCAGAGAAAGAGACTCAGTTGGAAGATTTTTCATCTTCGCATTTTGTGTCTTTTGTTTTTGAGAAATTGGATTCCAGGATAAACTGCCCTGTGACCTAAATATGAGCTCTCAGAAAAAATTTAAAAGATATTAGACTGTTTCTCAAATCTCTTTATTTCACATGATAGGAAGAGATTGTCTAGATGAGCGTAATACTTTGCTGTTAACATAAGTTATCTGATTATCAGTGTGTAAGGGCCTCAGAAGGATGGGTTTGTTTTTATGATAGATTTTCTTTCATTTTTGTGTGTATGTTTTAATGAAATATGAGCGAGGAGTGTAAAATCTTTTCATTATGTTGTCACATAATTTGTAAAATAATGTGTAAAGAATACAATATATTCATTGCTTTATATCAATCTAAAAGAATCTAACAATTTCAACTGTAAAATCTCTCTTGATAAATTTTTACACATTTGAGGGCAAACCAAGAAAAGAGGAAAATGTTAAAGAGTCACTGCAGCCTGACCTAGTAGGACTCAGTTGAAAATGTTTTGAAGATAACCAGGCAGTCCTTCTTATTTAAGTGATGCATGCTATGTTTAACTCTGTGGATCAGAACAGCTCATTCTAGTTTGAGGGCCAATAAATTATCATAATGAGACGTTTGTTGATGTCAAATGTATGACAAACATGCCGCTGCAAGCTTCCCTGAGGTCCTTTACACACACACACAGATGGTTTCTTCTTGTAAGGCCGCTCTACTGTTTACAGACTGATTTGGTCTGGTGCAGACTCCTGGAAACTCTTTTTTCTTCACCAGGCAGGATAAAAATTCAAGTATCCAACAAATGGACTGTAAAAATTTAGCTTGGTGTAAAGCTGTCAAAATTTTGGAGCTGTCATGGTATTTTTCTTGGTGCTACCCCATTTTAACTGCAGTTGAAGTTAGAAAGTAAGAAATAATGATATTCTATTAACCTGGTTATTTAATAGCACTTATACCCATTGCATTCTGTTAACAAATAAAAACAAATCTAAAGTGTGTGCATGTGAATACACCACTCTTTCTTGTCATGCCTAAAAATACAAATGAATGCAACCAGTAAAGAGGGGCACTATAGGAACTACCAGTGGCATAATGGAAAGTATCAATAAATATGTTCTTAGCAGAGTCTTTTCAAAGAGCTTGACAAGGAAAACAAGCCTTCAAATTAAAAGTCCTCCAATTTTGAAAAGGTAAACTTTGGTCCAGTGGCTCTCAAACCTTTTACTATTTCAATTCAAACTACTTTATTTATCCCAAAAGGAAATGAAATGTTGTTTTCTCTTAACCAGTTGTTGTAGGTGTTAATAGCTGTAGACAGGAAGGATTTTCCGTATCGGTCAGTCTTGCACCGGATCTGGAGAAGCCTCTTATTGAAGACACTCTTTAAATGTCTTCTGAATAGGATGCTCACCGGTGGCCATGATCTTTTTCACTTTATGAATAATTCCTCTTTGTGAAATAATCTCCAGAGTTTCCAAAGGAGTTCCTAGAACAGAGCCGGCCTTCTTTATAAATTAATCCCCCATTTATATTAACATACTGCACCTTTTTACCTCCGACAAGGAGGTAATGTTTTCATCAGCGTTAGTTAGTTAGTTAGTTAGTTAGTTAGTTAGTTAGTTAGTTAGTTAGTTAGTTTAGTTAGTTAGTTAGTTAGTTAGTTAGTTAGTTAGTTAGTTAGTTTGTTGTTTGTCAGTTTGTTTTCAAAATAACTTCGGGTGGACTTTGCTCAAATTTTCACAGAAGGTGCGTCTTATAACTATTGACAAATGATTACAATTTGGGAATAATCTGGGTCCGGTTTGAAGGTGGAGGTCCCAATATGTCAGGGGAATCAGCTGCTTACCGGAGGTCTGCGGTCTCCGAGTGCTTTTCTAGTTTAACTTTGGGAAGACTTTTTATGGTGTCTTCAGTGTGTCTCCGGTGTGATAAAAAAACAACAAAAGTACTGCATCATTGCATAAAGAATTCAGTGTTAATTGGCATTCCACTTTTACATAGAAACTATTCTGAGCAATGTTGTCGAGTAATATAGTGCAGTGCTGTGATGGAGCAACATAATGCCACACCTGGAGCATCGTCAGTGGGTGTGTTAAGTAGGCCAGGCTACTGTGATTTTAAGCATTCAGTGCATAGGGTTTAAAAGCTTAGGGGCAATGTTGGGTGTTGACTTAGTGTCAAAAAATGTCCCTCTTGAATGACTTAAATCACTAAGAAGCCTGATTGGGAACATCCATGCTTGTTTATCTTGCTGTTAGTTACAGTATTCTTTAAAAGTAGTGGGTGTTAAATCTTCTAAGCAGCTGCTTTTATGTCAGACTGTCATTCTATAACTGTACCTTTGTGTACTGTATACTGAGGTTTATTAAATTAATTAAATCTAAACTGGACAAACTACAACAGTGTTGCAGAACAGCACAAAGGTGCTTACTTAAAATAAAATAAATACATTCAGGGGTTTTCAGATTGATGTTCAGCTGTGTGTCTGAGAGAAAACTCTTACAGCTTCTTCCTGAAAGAAAATACAGTCGCAAGTTTAATTTCACAGAAGTGTTATAAAGGCAGAATCTGAGTATTGGTTTATAATCTCCATTAAAACTAGATGTGAAACGTTTCAATACCAAGAGGAAATGTAAAATGATTTTATGTTATCTTTGTGGAAAATAATATAGAAGCTAGGGTAATACATTTTATAAAGTGACTGAAAAACAAGCATTATCCTCTTGTCCCTTTTAAAAGGCTTATTTTTTCTTTCCTGCTTGTGTCCATTCCCAAAACAGAACAATATGCCATTACAGAGCTGCTGTTTTTTTTAAGGGGAATCTCCAGTTCCAAGCCTGGGGGCCAAATTCAAACCCTGAAAAGGAAATAAAACAAGAGGAATCTGTGATCACGTGTCTTTAGACCTTTCAAACACAACGTCTAGCACATGATCCAAATATAAACCCTCACACACGTGTTATATTTTCCCCCTCGACAATACTCTCACTCACAGTTGTCTCTCACTGCTGCCACAACTAGTTACAGTTAACCCCCTCACCCCCACCCCCACCCCTATAAAGGAAAGTGACAGTGGGAGCAAACAATGACACATGTGCACATAGGAGGGAAAATACTCACTGACTGGCTTTACTCTCTTAATTGTCCTTTTTATTTTCGCTTGCTTGTTTAGTTGAACGTTAGTGACCTTAACTTGAAGTTGTATTATTTTGTTAATTCATTTTTGTATTATGAAGAGAAGCTCTTTGTGCGTTTCCAGCTTACGAGTTAATTCTTTTTAAAATTCCTTAAGGAGTTTTAATAAAACCTAAATGGTTTAAATGAGTGAAAGTTTGACTTTTGACTAATATGGTTACATGTATCAAGATCACCCAGTTTTTTTTTTTTTTTTAAACATGAGATTTTCACTCCTTTTATTATAAATATCTTACCTCAATAGGCAGTTAACAAAAAATAACTGACAAATACAGATTTACACCCATTCAAAATTATACTAATGAGATGCCGGAGATGGTGTCAAGTTACTAGATTTTTTTTCCTCCACCTGTTGCTGCACACTGCTACCTTACTTTCCTCTTAATCTAAAGTACTTCTGAGTGGTAGTAGGAATAAATATTTCTTTTCAGTTTTACTTTCAGACTTTACACCCTCATACATTTTAATCTTTAATCATGTCAGGAATGTGACACAGTGATATGTTGGGATTTCTTTTTTACTCAAAGATACACAATGAGAATCTCATATTAGCCCCGGCCTGCTGCATAACCCTGATACTATAATCAGGATTGCATATTAGGATACCATGCACTTCTCATTATTTCCCACAATGATACTTCAGAGCCGTGTGTTGTTTGGCCATCAAACAGCAAAGCAGACAGCAGAAATTTGGAACAAGAGAGAACGTTGTATTTTATGCTTATCACTAAACAGAAAGGGATGAAAAGAAACTGTTTGAAGTTATTTACCACCTCCATAATCCACAACACGGCAAACTAAGAATGCAATTGTGTATAAAACAAGCTGAACTTGCACCCACACAAATACAGTATATTTCTATGTGTGTTCTATGTATCCAAAGCCACAAACATACATGTTGTTTCCCACTCCGCCGGTTATGTAACCATAACGCAAGAGACAGCTTGACTAAGACTTCCTGAGCTCTATCTTCGTTCACTCCAGCCTGCTGGAGAATTTATTCATTCATTACAATGTGGAGCTGATGACCTGAGTGTCAAGAAAAATGAATCATGTGGGGAAGCACAGGCCTCTGGGATGACCAGTGTTCATTCTCTGTGTGTGTGTCTGTGGACGGGAGATACTGCCACCCATGTCCATTCTTGTCTGCTGTCTCTCATTAATTAGATCCATTTTCTTCCTCATTGAGAAATACGCTTAATTACTCCCTTTATAATTTTTGGCTGTTGTATAAGTGTCACATCGGGCAGTCCAGGATGTTGACATCAGAGACTTTAGACAAAATGAAGTCATTTGAGCAAAGGTCATGTTAGTGACAGATACAGCTGAAGGCTTAAAAAGCTACATTCAGTGACAATGTGTACTTGTATAGTGGGATGTGCAAGTAAGGAACTCATAAAATATTGTTTTTTTTTAACATACCGCAATCTGTAATGTTTTAACTCATTAGATATGCGCAGAATTTCCACAAGTAAGACAAAAAGTACCAAAAAGAGCTAGAGAAGGTATATTTTCATGTTATGCATTACATTAGATAAAAAAATATCATTTTTAACACTATTTTTGGGGTCATTTGGTGTACAGTTCAGGTACGTGCTTGAAACAGGTACAATATTGGCTTGTTAATTATTTTCTTCCTCCTTAACCTCACATTCACTTTACAGCAGGCATTAACATGCAAATCCAGCAACAGGCATTCATGTTCAAATGCAAACAGTGAGATGCTCCCAGAGGCCTTCAGTGCCGTTTCTAGGCAGGCACCACTGACAGCCAGGCGCTGAAATGGACGGTGACAAATAGTAGTGGACTTTTTATGCCCCAGCTACTCCCAGCCCCCCACCACAACATCGCCAACTTCAGCACTCTTCCCCTTGGCACCCTTCTTTTTCCCCTTTCTCCATCTCGTTTTTCCCTGCAGATGACAAGTATAAAATTGGAGCTGCAGCCTATCAACAGCCGGTGGATTTGCGTTAAAAGAAAAAAAACAGTAAAACACAATAAAGGCGCCACATGATAATTTGTCGACTATGAATGAATTTAGAGGCAGTGCGATTTTTATAGATTCAATTATATTGTTATCATAAAATTATACAATTCTATGAAATGAGACGACCCCCCCCCACCCCACCTCCAATACATTCAATTTAATGTAAAGTTTTGAATTTGTATGCGTGTAATTGATGTAAAATTGTGCTCTTACACCGTTTATTGTGAAATTCATACACCCAAGGGAGTAGGTTTGATTTTGAGATTGGTGGGGACACAACACAGTTGAAAGCTTAAGTTTTTTTTATTAGCAATGTCAAAAAAACAAGGAAGATTGTTGTAGATTTCAGAAGAAATGGGAACAAGATGCATCTTCTTAACATATTGGGAGAAGAGGTTGAGGTGCTGGAGGAGTATTAATACTTTGGTGTTCACCTGAACAACAAACTAGACTGGAGACGCAACTGTGAAGCCGTCTACAAGAAGGGACAGAGCAGACTGTAATTCCTCAGGAAGCTTTGGCCCTTTGGGGTTTGCAGCAAGGAGGCTGCATATCTTCGAAGAGTCTGTTGTTTAGAGTGTGATCTCTCCTGCCACCATTTGCTGGGGTAACAGTGTCAAAGCAAATGAGTTAAAAAAGCTCAGCGAAGGCCAGCTATGTTCTCGGAACTTCTCTCTAACCTCGGGAGATTATTTCACAAAGAAGAATTCTTGATATAGTGAGCATTCTCTTTATGAGATTTTTAAAAAAACAACAGAGTGTCTTCAGTCAGAGGCTTCTCCAGATAGAGATAGACTACAAGGAGACTGCTACAGAAGATCCTTCGTGCCTACAGCTATTAACACCTTTAATAACTGGTCAAGAAAACTACATGACTGACTACATAATTTCATTTTCTTTTGGGATTAATAACGTATTTTTAAATTTGAATCGAATATTAACTTAGAGTTAGCTAAAATTGTAGCATCCGATGCTCCAAATGTTAAGGACTGCATATGAAAAAAATGACATCAAATTACTTTTGTTCAAACCTAGTAGTTATAATTAAACCGATATAAACTGATATAAAAGTTTTTATAGCATTACATACCAAAATGTAATGATATTCTGTTTTCTAGAGTGATATAAGGAGCAAGGAGGCTATAATTTCAGAAAATTCATGTTTATTAATGTTAAAGGTCCTTCATGATAATATTACAGACAATAAAATGCTTTGTAACTACTAGTTTAGGATTTATATAATTGAATTTTGTGCATGGTAGTAAAAGAAATGTAAAATCAGCATTTAAACAAGGTGAGTACAATATATTTTTAAAATAATTTGTTTTTGATAAGGTAAATGAAACAATATTATGTTTCTTGACCACAACTATGTCCTTCATATTTTAAGTTAATACATAAGTTAATCTCTTTAACATGTCTTAATCTTTTTTTAAAAATCCCTCAAACAATATGTCTGCAGTCAACAGTGTCAAAAACACTAACTACACCCAACACTTACAGTGAAGCAAAGATACAAAACAGAGTTGAAGAGCTGAGCTGCAGTATTGAATTATAAATTGGCAGCTTTGCAGAGTAAAGATTGCAATTGCGTTTCATCACACGTCACAGGCGGAGCAGGCTGTCACTGCAGAAGCTGCCAAACTCTCTAAGGGTTTCATTAAGACTGTGGAAGGTGTTGTCCATAATCACCACGGGTTGTACCATCATCTGTCTCCTCTACTTCGGTTTCACTGTCGTGGTGCAAAACAAACACCCCTTCTTGCCAGACCCTTCCAGTCTGTAGCTCTATCAGAGGCCAAACCCAACTGGCTGCACCTCAAAGCTTATTTTAACCAACTGGTGCCAAAATGCACTATTGTTTAATAAATACAGTCATGAAACTCATTTACTTTTCTTTTACTTATTTTGCCCTATTAGTATCCATTTTATGTCAGACTAAAGTACTTATTTATTGTTAAAGTATGAACTCATTGTTAATATTTTTTAATGCAATGTAAAAAAAAAATATTTTGAAGAATGTAGCATGTTGTCATATTGTTAAAACAAATTTTTGTCAAGATAAATATAACCTCTGGAAAGAAGAATACATTTTTATGAAGTCTATGTTAAACATTTTGTGATCCTGTAATAGATGTTTGAATTACCATACTGTTCCTTTCAAAACCAAACACCCAGCAAAAACATTAACGCTTCATTATTTTTGCTTTAGTCAGAAAAGGTTTATTAAATTAACGTGCATCCCTTAGACCCTTTAACAATTTATGGACTGCTTTACAACACTTCAGCTTGTTACGATTAGGTACCATGGAGGCAACTATTTGTTTTTGAACTGTGATTGTTTGGAGATAAGATTGTGTTTTTTACTTTTAACTTAAAAGCTTCAAAGCTATAAATATATCAACCATGTTGTCATTTTAAAACATTTATGACCAAAAATAAAAATTTGTTTTCAGCCAAAAAAAAAAAAAAAAAAGAAAACTAATGCTGACTTTATAACTGTGCCAATATTGTGGTGCCTTTAATCCCCCTGATGGGGCTTTGGATCAAATATTGAATTTGCTGCTCAGCAATGAAAGGTCATCTAGAAAGAGAAAGTGAAGTGCAGATGTTATGCACACCAGTTTTATCTCAGTGGAAGACTTTATGTAGAGATTTAAAGGAGTATTTTAGCCGACTTCCAATAAACTTTATCTGGTTTATCAGGTTCTTTCTATACCTTCTTTGCTTACTACATGACTAGAATAACTTCCCAGAGAACAAACCTATAAATATGATCTCCCTTAGATTCCCATGAGCTGTTGACAGTGTGTATCTGTTCTGCAGATGCACCTAGTGTTTAACCCTCAAATAAGAACTCAGTTGGTGGATCTCTACTTTTCTCACTCCTCCGTTTTTGTGTGTACAGCTTTTGTCAGCAGATTTTGTTCCCTGGATTGGTGTGGCAACAGTTCAAGCACTCAACAAACAAAACTCAAACTGATGTTAATGCTGGAATTAATTAAAATATTTAACACAAAACTGCAAAGTAATTTAAATCGTTATGTCCTGTAAAGCCCCCGAAACAACAATGGGCTTTAAAGTTCACATTTTGTCAGGTTACATTAACCTCCAGTAGACTTTAATTAGATGTGATAGACAAACATTAAAGTTGAAGGAGACAGAAAAGATAGTTTAAAAGAAAAACCTGAGCAGAATTGATTTTTTATAAATCAAAATGTTTTGCCAAATGAATATACAATCACTCTGAATTTAGAGGAGCTTTGCACAAAAAAACTGAACTTTTAGCCCAAAGTTATATTACAAAAAAAAAGTTCAGACTGAGTCACATTGAATGGATAACTTTCTAGAACAGTAAATTTCAGGTCTCGTCACAGATTTTATTTAGGCATATGGTTCGGCTTTCACTAGGCTTTTAGAAAAGATGAACATGCTTTGAACTTCTCATTTTGTGCATCTCTGGTTGTACATTTTTCTCGTTGCCTCAGTTATAATCTTTTACAGCATCTAACAGGTTCTCCTCCATAGTTACCTTTTATTTAGACAAGTATCCAAACAGCATGACACCATCACCACTATGTTTTACAGTGGCAGTGCTGATGCAGTGTAGTTTTCAGCCAGCTGTAACATTTTATAGGTTGACCAAACAATTCATTTCTATCTTATTGAACAAGAACACTGTTCTCCATGTTTGTTTTCTGCCTTACCTTTCTTGTGGGTTTGATCTTCCATTTACAGATGACAGATTTGAGAAGCTGCACTGTTTATAGGATGACTTACATCTATGCAGCTCCTCCAGAATCACCATGGACTTTTTTGGCATCTTCTCTCTGAATAACGCTCCCCTGGCCCAGTTTGCCATTTTAGATGGATGGTCAGTGCTGGAAGGCACTGAGTCGCTCTGCACTTGTATCTTTGAGGTTATTGTTTATTGACCCCATATTGAAACTCTCCACAACTTAATCACAGAGCTTTCTGGTGTTCTTTGGTCTCCCTGATGCTTTTTCTTTACTTATGTTCTCTATAAAACCTTTGCAGCTGAGTTCCAACTGCAGACAGAAGGACTCTGTTCTCTATTAAGACAGATTCTGAAGAACGTTAGTTTCTCATTTTATTTATGGATATCAGAGTAACAGGGGCTCAATATAAATAGATACTGCATTTTCAGTATCTATTTATATTTTTTAGTGAAAAAAAATCTACAAGCCCTGTGTCATCATTTTTCCTCGAACTTCCCAGTAATGTACTATATTCTGCTTGCTTCAAAATGTGTTTTATGTGTGGCAAATGCGGAAAAAAAATAAATATAAAACCCTATGCAAGGCACTGTAGGCACCATATATATGCAGTGCTGTGCAAAATAGAAAATGAGCACTAAAAGATAAATGGGAGTTGAACTCTGTGTTGGTCAGTGACCTAATAACTGGTTGCAACACTGAAAGAGTATTAAAAAAATAAAATAAAATATGCTTCTTGTTCCTCAGGTCATATGCTCAGAAAATGTCACATTTTTTATGGCATATTCCAATAAGAAATGGCTCCACTCCTCTAACCAGATCTACAGATGCAGACCTGCTATCTGACTGGGCAACCATCCAACTATTTTTCCTAGAACACTTCTTTCACCTACAAACTCAGCTGTAACAGTGAAGCAATCTTGCAACCCCAGCTATAACTGTCTTTAAAGCACAGCTTTATTAACAAACCAATCATATCAAAGCACCTCTGACAACTTTGTTTTCTTAATAAGACGACCAATTTATTTTATCTTTTGCAAGATGCAGTTGGTGAACCCCCCCTAGAAGGATGTCCAAGACGTCAGGACTCAGAATCTCCATTTCCTAATGAAAGTATGACCCAGAAGAGGTCGAAGCTGTAGAGGCCAGATGCTGAAACGTCATGCTGCAGGGGGCGGGTTACGCTGAGCCTGTGAGTGACAGAGCGCGTGATGGATGCGGTGTGTGCACTACAGTATCAGCATGCTGAGGGATGAAAGCCACAGCAGCTTTTACCCCAGCCGCGTTCTTCCGAGTTGCAACAGCTGCACCACTGACAACTCCTAGAGGCTGAGAGGCAGCTCAGTGTGAGGTTTTATTCCCCGCTGCTCCCAGGTTTTAGTCCGAGGGATGCTTAAAGCTGCCGAGGCTCAGCGCCTCACTTCGCTCAGCCAATCAATCCTAAATTGGAGGAAATGTAAATGACTTACATAATCAGGCCCCCTCCTTTCTTGCGTCCCCCTAAAAAACTTAAGTCAGCACTTTAAATCACTTTTACTGAGGAAAAGTAGTCAAAAATAATCAGGCAAGCAGAATATCATCTAAGGTTTACCCTGCAGCTAACTAAAGAGTCCTGATCACAACAAACGTAGGGGCTTATGCTTATGTTTTTAACATTTGTGCATCTTGTTAATTTTTTATCATTATTATTTAGATTCAAAGATCAAAAATAGGGAGAAAAGCAAATGTGTATTTTAGCAAGTATACAACAGACACTGAATCCGTTTTCTAATATAACACCTTATTATGGACCTAATGCCTCATTTTCAGATTAATTTCAATTCCTGTTGGCAGCTTTTGACAGCAGAGGGAAAAAACAACACATTTTCCACATTTTATTGAGACAGATTGGCCCAGAGTGCTGCTGCCATCTACAGACCCAGCTTTCCATTTGTTACCCCCACATAAACACTTCCTCTTGCTCTCTCTCACACACAAACACACACCTGATAAACAACCAGGGATTTTAACAAAAAGGAATAAGCAGAGGTGGTGGGCTGCAGAGCATGCATGCAAACATACATCAAAACAAACCAGTTTTAGACCTTATGGGATCACCAATGTGGACAGCTGAGAAGTTATGGTCAACTAAACTACATTCCCCACCAGGTGAAGAGTTTCAATTTTTAAGAAAACATTGACCACAATGATGTAGCATTAGCCATGTTTTAATAAACTGTAACTTAAACAAAGTGAAACAAATAAAACACAAATCTGACAATGTCAACTTTGATAAAACATGAACTAGGATGAAATAAAAGTGAATTACACCTTTTATTACTTGTAACCACCTTTGGGAATGGCTTCATTTTAAACAGATTTAACTCCAGTAGAATTAGGTGTTCATAACTTAGCTTGATAACTACTCGTGCAGCTAATCATCCCCCTCTACCGTTACGCTTTATGTGATGTGTTTAGTTCTCACCAAACATGGTGCTGCGTATAAAGGCCACAGAACTCCACTTGTTCCGTAAAATAAATCAATTTAATCTTTTTCATCTGTTTTTGCTTGGTAATAAACTGTAAGTATTTAAGCAAATGTTAACATCAGGAAAAAGATAATCACAGAAACAAAAACAAGTTATCGAAGAAACACAAATAACTGCCCCATTGCTTAATGAATTCTTTATGAAACACATTTGGTTGAAAAGTTGAGTTCAGTTTCATTGGCCACAGCAAAGCCGGACACGTAGAATCAAGAAATCACCCAAACAAGAAACACATTATATATTATTTAAAAGAAACTCAACAACAGATGAGTGACAAATTTATTAACATCTATTAGTCTGGAAGGGGTTACAAAGCCACGACCTAAAGAGAAAATATGGACTCAAATTTTCTCCCAACACATCTTTCGACCAGTGTACCTGTTCAGTCTTCTTCTAATCCTGTCAATGTCAACATTTAGCAAGTCTATAGATGCTAAAATGGAGCCTTTAAGCATTGCTTCCTTTTTTTTTTAGCTTTGCTGGCCTGCCTTGGTCAGTTTTCTGGCATATTCTCCCCTTTCAAAATTGGCAGCTGCTTGTTTTCCTCCTTTGAATGCTGGACTTTACAAACTCATCAGGAGCAACAGTTGCTACAAAGTAACTGCTGAAGTCTTTCCAGTGTGTTGTGTTAAATCACACCTTTATGTTACAGACCAGCAAACATCTGATGCTTTTTAAACAGGTGGTCAGATAGGGCTATATTAAATAAATTGACTAGAATGCTTTTATTTACAAAATACCTTGAATGCCAGACCTGTTGGATGATGTATGCCTTGATTTCTATTTGTTTTAATCTATAACCATAAATGTCGCTTTAATTCAAGCCCTGCACAGGCAGGATTTGTTCATCATTAAATATGTAGTGAACCTCGGTAAAATTAAAAGAGAAATATAGACACCTAAGTCAATTCTTCACTATATTCAAGAGAAAAGACATGAAAATTTTAGTGCAACATGAGAGTAGACAGCCTGTATACCCTTGGGGACCCCTGCTCTCGGGTAACCCTGGAAACGAATGCCTGCATTTCATTTTCTCAGCACCAGCTGCAGGCAAACTGCATTAAAGATCTTGGTCCCCACATCATTTCCAAGGTAAAAGGTGGAAGGTAAAAGGTCTGTGGGGCCTATATGGACTAAAAATAGCATCCTTTTCTACTGAATACAACCAAGAAGCAGCAGGTGACGTGCAGCGAATGGACAGCTGCTCACTGAGAGAAGTGGAGGAGATATTTTTGAAAATGTCATGCACCGGTTTTATTAGCATACCCCTTGTGTGAGCTTGGATGCAGGCTGTCACAGTATGCAAGCATAACAGGCGAGGACGTCGGCACTCCTGCTGAACAGCAGAGATTTATGATATATTTCTTTTTAAAGAGGACACGTTTGTGAAAGGGTCGTCATCATTTCTGCCATCTATCCTCAGACAGATTCTAGGAAGAAAAACGACGAGTGTGTCGGGAGCATTCCACAGATGTCTGCTCCTTGGAAAAGGGTTCTTGTTCAAACGTGCCACGTGTTCAGCTTCTTATAGTTGAAGTGAAAACTGTAAACCTGAATGAATGTCCCTTATGAAAGACGGAGAGGAATAAGCCAGTCATTTGCTCAATCGGCCCAGGATGACTCAGCTTTTACAAGGAGCGCTGTGAGAGCTACCTTGAAGGGTAGTGTGACCAGTGATTCCTGTAAGTTGGCTTCAACACGTGTCCCTGCTACACAGAGGGGAAATGTTGTTACACTATCAGCCACACTAACTGGAGAACAGCTGTATTTAGATTGTTAGCCGTCTCAGTGGAAATTAGACGCGCTGAGCGGCAGCGAGCTGACAAGCTAAACTCCTTTCTATACATCGCAGATAACTGGCAAACAGATTGGAGGGTAAAGACATGGTTTCACATGCAAACAGAATTCCTCCTGGATATTATTTGTCATCGCAAATCAGATAAGAATGCCCTATTTTACACTTCTTTTTCAACACATTGTAAATATTATTTCCTGCTACACCCTTTAGGATACAGAGCTGAGTAATTGAGTGAGGAAGGCAGTAATCTACAACAACCTCTGGCTGTTTTTTCACACACACTAAATGTCTGTTTTGACCAATGTGCCATTTGTGGCAGTGGAAGCCTGGGGAGTGCTGCCCCCCTGCGTTTGCACTCAGTAACTGCAGCCGCTTGCTGTAAAAACACTGATGCAGTCACCTCGGCTCTTAACAACTTGGCCTATCACCCGAAAACAGAGGAACTCTCATTACACTCCATTATACACTACCGGAGTAGCTGTTGGGAAGATGGCTCCCATCCCACATCCCCATTAGAACAACACAGAGCTGGAACATTAGGGAATTGTCTTTTAGTTAATATCCTAATGTAACGATAAGCTGGTGCCAGTTGTGTACGGGCCACTGGTTATGGACGCCTGGGCTTTTTGTCTTTGTAGAAATAAGGGGATTTCAGGTACGATGTGACCTGTAAACTGTATGTGAAAACATCAGTACTGTGTCTCTACAAACGTATTAAACATCTAAACCTTTATCAAATGGAGTGTTTGTGCTTCATTCAAGTTTGGGTTGTTCTTTAAAAGCATAATTCTGACACTAAAAGACTGTATTTACTAATTAGGTGACCTTATTAGTGTTCAATGGACTTTTTTTAGGGCTGTTAGAGTAAAAAGGGCTAATTAATTAAACACTTATGGGCTTTTTGTTGATTAAGAAATCTATTTGTGAACTAAAGTAAAGGTAAAATGTATAATTCTTACTGAAATTGTTTAAATATTACTCAAACTATCACCCAGATTTAAGTGAGAGTAAACACAGGACAAACAAAACCAAATAGTAGCATGGACCAGTGTTTATTCAAACAATAAAAACAGAAATACAGAAGGTTAAATCAGTGCTAACCTAAAGGCACATATAACGTGGTCACTACTAACCGAGTGGAAAATCATTTCCTACTAGTTGTGTGTTAAATAGAAAATTTGTAGTCAAGATTACTTACAAAAAAGGAAGCAAAACATTAAGTTAGGAAACACAATCTAAAAAGAGAGAGATATGTGATACTGAAAGTTTATTTTTACTGTTTATAACTTTGGCTTAGCTGTATAAAAACAGGCATTAAAATCAAACAGTCGGCTTTTTCTACCAGGCAACATTATTCTCACATGGTTCATATCAGTTACATTAGCTTTGACACATTTCTTAGTTAGACGGTGTTTGAGTGCTGAGTGGGTCACAAACAGATCCAGCAACACATTAAAAGAACTGATTAAAAACAGGTTTTCACTATAAAAACACCTCAGGCAGAATAAGACGCCTAAAACCCTGAAAGAAAAGGATTTGCATCTTAAAGGCCACTGAAATGTATCATTTTCCAGTCATTATCAACACAAAATGCTGTGTAGTTTAGAGATCTGCGCTAATCAAAGCCCACGATGCTGGTACAGAAAAGCTGCTACGTTTAGGATTAACTTTCTACCAACTGCTAGTTTTACTCTACAGATATTTAGGCTGCTCTCCCACCCACCAACCATCCCGTGTGCATTAAAAGTACATTATAGGAATCAGTTGGGCAGAAAACAACAGAGCTTAGGTCTCCAGGAGGCCATTTCAAACTAATTTAAAGCACCTGTGATAAAATTCCCATTGGTTCCTTTCAGAGGCTCTTTCTCTTCATGCTGTGATTTTCAAGATGAGGCTGAGATTACAGTCGGAGTTCCTAATTGCATAAAAGGATTTGTTGTGTGTTTTTCTGTCTTTTATTTTCCAAATTGAGATTCTCAGATGTGCAATTAGATCCTTTGCCAATTGTTTTTTTCTTTTTGTTTGTTTTCTCCAACGTAAAAGACAAAGAAAGAGCCTATGAGCTGTCTGAGTATGGTACATGCTAACTCTTTTAGTACGGCTCTGCCTTAAGGCTTCGGTATAGGCAGCATGTAAACACCATTCCAATGATCTGCGGATCGGAAGAAAGAAAACATAAGATATTATATTTACTTAATACCTCCTTATGCTGAAGAGTTATATGCTCACCTGTACACAAGCAATCCCAACACCCACAGCTCCAATAATCTTCAGATGGTCCAGAATGAATTTCTCCAGTTTGCTGATGCAACCGCCCTAAATGAAAAACAAACAGTGGCTTCAGGTTGCATCAGTAGATGTGGGAGTGTAGCTCAAGCTCCACTTCAAAAACAAATACTATATATACATACGGTATAGTTCTGCAGCACTCACTGCCTGGGCTTAATGCACAACATAAAAACAGAAGAATCCACCTTTAGAAGAAAACATGTCCTCACCTCCACCTTGTAGATGTTGGAGGGGTGATCCCTTCTCCCGCAAAGCAGCATTTGAGTTTTACAGCAGCTGTCGGGAACCTTCCGGCCGTCTGAAGCTAAGCTGCGGATCCATTCGCTCTCCTCCCAGTCAGTTGAGTAGTTGCTCCCGCAGCACTTGAACTGATGGAGAGACGGGAGTAGAAACAAAGTGTGAGTTTTGGGTTTGGGAAATCTGAACCGTATCATGTAAAACTGCCGTTATCAAACACAAAGAACATTTTATAAAAAACGAACAGTGATGCATTCCATGAATGTGTCCTTTGTGGAACAGTGACAAACATAAAGGCAGCTAAAAAGGGAAGCTTGAAAGAATATCT
Organism: Jordanella pulchra; assembly: GCA_034780135.1. NCBI lineage: Eukaryota > Metazoa > Chordata > Actinopteri > Cyprinodontiformes > Cyprinodontidae > Jordanella > Jordanella pulchra. Next base: position 20,683 of record JAUZNJ010063070.1, read on the forward strand.
GCCTGCAGATTGCACAAAGTGGCTTAAATCCTGGTTAGAAAACAGCATCCTCATAGGACATGGTGACGTTTACGTCCCTGCAGGACAACCACCCTGCACATCCAGCCTGAACGTTGAGGATGGAAACTCTGGACCTGAGATTTCAGGACTCTCTTCATCTAATCTGACTAAGAGCGAGCCGTTTTAAAGTTCAGTCTATAGATGTGCAAATGTGGTAGAGACATAGCCCAGAAGCCTTGCGTCTGCGATTACAACAGAAGCTGGTTACAAGATGTATTGACAAGAGGAGGCAGAGAATGAAAGCATGCCACACTTCATAAGTCACACATCCAATAACCTGTTTTTGCTCCCACTACACAAACATGCTTCACAAAACAATACTTCAGTAAGGCACAGCGACAGGACTTGGGTGCCAGAAACAATAAAAACATCTGATATAAAATACCAAGAATGTAAAACACCAATAGTCACCGAAGACAAAAGTTCAGTTGTTTTCTATTCCAGAGATTCAAAGCTCAAATAATCCAAACATTAAAAAAAAGGGCTTGATAAAAATCCAGTCAGGTATAAACTAATGATTCTCATCTGCACCGTACATTTATTCAGTCCAGTCAAACTGCAGAGCTAGAGAAAGAAAAGCAGCTTCTGTGTTAGCTGAAGAGATACAGAGGAAAACTTCTTTAGACCAATTTTATCCTCAAAATATCTACAGTAGAAGGCTGAAATGATTTGGAAGCAAAGTATGGTTCAGATTTAGGTGATAGATACAATTACTAGATCCGAAGGCATAAATAAATGCACTGAGTTTGGCAGATTTTAAAGTGTTAAACCTGATTAGACCAACAATCTGTCCATCCACTTACCTCTTCTTGCAGCTTGTCCACAGCCCTCGTGATGTGCTCATTTTCTTCGCCCTGTTTGTACTTGTTGGTCATGGTGGCCTTCAGGTTCTGCTTTAGCTCATTGTTTAGCTGTTCGCACAGATAAGGCACGTAAAAATCATGTAGAAACCACCACAATCAAACTACATTAACATAGGAGATGAATTAGCTGCAACCACAAAGTTTTCTAAATGTAGCACCTCAGGAATGTGGGGATAAAACCTCTAATGTGTCGATGAATGCCACGGATGGCAGCGGCGCAGACGGTAAAGCCAGGATAAAGGAGAGTAAAGTCTGTATTTTTCTTTTCTTTAAGCAGTGGCAGAAAAATGCTCACTGGAGGAGCAGGAGGTCTGTGGGGCTCAGTTTCTATGGCAACAAGCCAGCTGGGGAAGCACTGGAAATCAAAGCATGAAGGGGATATCAAGGGAGTGAATGATGAAAGGATGAATGGAAGACGTGGAGAGATACAAGGCAGAGAGCTAAAGATAAAGAAAAAAGGGGATGGAGGACATGATGAGGAGGTGAAACGAGGGTGTTAAGATCTCCACGGTTACAGTTTGGGAAACAGAGACAAGATGTGACCCTTCAATCAACGCAGTTACTGCAACAGTTACTAAACTCCGAAGCTTACACATGTTTTCTGTGGAATAATCAACTAGTTTTCCTCAGAATGTAAACATTGATATTTGTTAAAATAGTCCAACCTGACTGCTTTCATAGGATTTATGAGGGATCGTAGCAACCAGATGCAGCTAATTCTTCAAGAAGCGGGTGTCTTAGCCTATTGTTGCACTAGACATTCAGCTTTTTATTAGCAAGGCAGAAAGACATCAGGAATCTTCCCTAAAGAAATCCATAGTAAACAGTACAGCACAAAACAAACAAAAACACATTATAATGCTTTGATTACATCGCTGATACATCGCTTTATTCCATAAAGACATAAGCTTCAATAAATCCAGATTTCCTCCCTTCCTTCCATCTCATCTGCTGTTATGATCCTTCCAACCCTCTGTGACCTTCAGCATGTCGCTCAGCATCATCTGTGCCCGGCGTGTTGATCTACTGCAGTCAGACTCTTTCTAACAGACCGAATCTCTCACGGTCATTTTCTGACCTTTGAATTGCAAAAAACAAGAAATACTGCACAGCTAAAAGTTCTTCATACACTGATACTCCAATATGGTCATGTTTGCCACCTCAAGTTCTGACCACCAAGGTTAAAAAAAGGATTAGTCACAGGTGTACAAAAACATGACGTCCTCTGACTAAAGGACACTCCGCATATTAACTCTACTGCCAGACGTTTCAAGCCTAAAGTAACTAAAATAAACACATTTTAGTCTATAGTAACAATATTCAAAGCCTTAAAAAAGGTTTGCAGTATCTACTAGTGTGAATGCTTTCTTTAAAAAAATAAGATCTCCCTCATCAAAACAATTTTACAACTGGTAGCATGTTGAACCATGTAGTTAATTATCGTTGTTGGACGGAAATAAGTCACCAAACATCCATCAACTCTTTCTAAACAGAAAGCAAAGGTAACGTGTCTGCAGACCACCATCAATCATTTTTATAACTGTAAAGCATGACAGTGGAAGAGTGATGATAAGGGCTTGTTTTTCAGCCATAAGACCAGGGCCTACTAATTTAATGTAAGGCCTGATAGGAGGCTAAAACTGAATAATTGTTTAGTTTTAGCCTCCTACTGTACATCACCGGACAGCTGAAGTCACTGTTCTTATTATAAAGACCATAAACAAAAAATAGCAGCTTCTACTTCAACATTATAATTAGTTTGAAAGACATTGAATATACCTGTAGAAAAAAAAAGGATATTTGTTTTCATTGGAACCAAGGTATTATCATAATATTAAAAACATTCAAATATGCAAAGAAACAAAACAATAATAAACACCTAAAACAGGGACATTTCCAGAGGTTCTTTTTATCGCGTATGAAATAAATTAAACTGGGCCAGGGCATGAAAAGCTAGTCGTGAACTACATGAGAGAAATTAGCTCCTAAAAGCATGAATATATTAAGCTTAGGTCAGACAGTACCTCTGTAGGCTGCTGATAAATTGGATATTTTTAATAACTGAAGTAGCTCCACTGATTGCAGAACACTTCAAGAGGCTTTACTGCTGTGCTACCAGAAACCAGACCGCAGCTTCAGAGGTGGACCAACATCAAGTCAGTTTGAAATGAGCAAAGCATGAGATCAACCTAACTTTCATTCATGCACTTCTGGGAGAACAAGGATTAAACCAGTCGCTGACACAAGTGAGAAAAGTTCCCATCAAATGGTTTCATAAAGCTGTGACAGGGCATTTAGCTTTGATGCGTGCACAACTGGAGGCGCTTTTCATTTCGTTTGGACTAAATGTACCGACAGTAATATGGGAAGTCAGATATTTGTATTTTTAATGGGCTGTCCCGTGTTTCCTTCCAGCAATCTCATTTATCATGCTGGTTTTGTTGCGGCTAGGATTACAGCACAGCACATGCCATGTGGGAACAGAAACAGTTGTCTATGTTCCGTTACAAGCTTTCTGACTCCGTGCTTGGATTAGGAGCCTCTTTTGATTTTATAGTATCACACACTGTTTGTAGCACACCTTAAAATCCTCAGAAAACAGATGAAGAAGAATAAAATGAATACTGATGATAAAGTTATGAATAGAATACAAATATAATGCTATTATAAAGATTTCAGGTCCCATTTAATTTGACATCATGCATCATCTCAACATCTTTTTGCACAATAACAGGATTCAAATATAAAAACAGTTATTTATTATCAAAATTTGACTTACCTGCTGATAGTAAATATAAGCCAAGACACCAGCAAGGACCTCCAACAGGAAGATACACAGAAGCAGCACAAAGTACTGAGGAGACAGAACGAGCAGAGAACGAACACACAGTCACTGGACAGTTATGAGATGAACAGACAACTAGCTTATAAATTAGATAAGACAGCTCACTGGCTATGTCTAACCCCGCTTCCCTTAATTTATCTCGGTTTTCTATGACAGAACTGTTGTGTTATTCCTAAAACTGTAGTAACAGAACAGCAGGCAGCCTTCTTTAAAAATGAAAAATACTACTGTTAGAGATTAGTGAAAATGATGTGACTTTAATGAGTGTCCCAAATCAATATAATTATAATAATAATATGTGTGTAAAACGGAGGAACAAGTAAAATAAAAGCAACTTATGAATCAGCATTTGAATCCTGTGAACTGAATTGTGCTGCAGGTGACAAATCCTCATGAAAATTGTTTAAATCAAAAGTAAGTTATAAAAACAATCAATCCCTTTTCTTTTTTTTTTTTTTTAACAATTTGAATTTTCAGCATTTTTGTCAAAAAGAGATTGTGGAGCTCAGAGCATTCAATTTATCAGAGTTATTATCTCTGCTTATTGAGAAAGGCTTGTCGTTCAGTATTCATTATTTTCACCTGATTCATGAACATGCAAAAAAAAATAAAATAAAAAAGGAAAAGGAGTGAGAGGGAGGCTCTGTCATTTCTTGCCAGAAGAAAAAGCAGGCCGTCCTTCTTCAGATTGGTAGAAAGGAAGCGATGCTATCTGACTGAGAGCTTGGCCGAAATTCCCCTTTGTCTGCCTCCATCACAGAGAGAAATTCAGCCTCATGAGGTGGAGTTACTCTTTGATGGCTCAGCCAGATTAAATCTTTGAACAGTTCGAAGTCTGAATGTGGAGGAAGTGAAATGTTGGCGCTATGTTAAGACGTCAAGAAAGAAATAAATGTTCAATGTAATCATTTATTTTGAAAGAGTAAGTAGGAAAGACACTAAATTGGGGACACGAGCAGAAAAACACAGAATGTAAGATTTAATGTCAAATTATTTTAGATTATCACAGAATTGGATTATCAAAAAATTGCAAAATGTGAAAAGAATATTACCATTTTTCTACCGTTTTTTAATCAATATATTCATTTATAATGATAAAAATAAATGTATAAATCTGGTTACTCAATATTTTTTCAGATTTGAAATAGAAAGCATTTTCTAATGATTTTAGTTACTATAATTAGGTGCAATCACACAGCAAAGTTGGGTAACATTTCACAATAACGCATTAGTGCATCTTTATATGGTCTTACATTCTTGTTTTCTTTGAAAGAATAAAATATGTGCTAGATGTGAGAAAGAACCAGTTGTCGCCTGTAGAGTCTGAATGATTAAAAGGGCTTCTCCTGCTTTTAAGCCATTTTCTCTCAGACTGTCAATTTACAATTGAGCCACTCTTCTCTGAATATATCAGGAAAAAAAAAACAACATAACTTACCACAAAAACCTGTTTAAAGCTTGTTTTTTGTTTTGGTGCTACATCAGGTAAAGGCTTTGTGTGGCTGAAGAAGACATTTTCTTTGCAGACAGTTAAAATGTTGTTGTTACAATAGATTACTAATAGGGCCGATGTCATGCAAAGTCAACTTTGAGCTTTTAACTATGTTAAAAGGCTGTTCTTTCATCAGACTTTGCAGAAAGTCATTTCAGTTGATTCAGGATATCTGAGAAAGTCTCATGGGTCCTGCTGTCTGAGAGGACCATGCTGTGCCTAAGAAACAACTTTTTTTCTTTTTAAGTATACTTTTATATTAGTCCTCATTAACTTTTTGATGATCTTCCACTTCATTAAAGATGCAGTATCAACAGTGTGCTTTAGCTAAAAGCTGAATCCTTTAGGAAGGAGTTTGGTTGTGAATAAGTTTCCATTTAGTTCTAAAGAGGCATTACAGAGCTTGGAAAGCTCAGTTTAGACGTGAAGACACCCGGGAACAAGACTGACACCAAGATTTATGCTGTTCAGTGTAGTGAGGAATGAACAGACCTTTATGTTGGAGAGACCAAGCAAGCTCTGCACAGGTGCATGGCTCAACACAGGAGGGCTAACTCCACAGGACAGGACTCAGCTGTCAGTCATCTTTTTTAACCTGGAAAAGCCATCCCTTAACAGAGAAGGTGCTCTCAGACATAACTTGTCACCCACATACAAAGTACTTCTAGGAACTCTACCCAAAAGATTCGCCTCTACCCTGCCCTCACCTGACTCACACTTCAAAGAAGCATGTGCCTGATACCACTCTAACGAGGGCGTTAACGATCCATCAGAACCCCCCTAACAACCATCAACATCCCCCTGGTGATCTCTACTGGCCACCATGTGGCAGGAATTAGTACCACCTTTTGTTTCTTTACTTCCCGTCCTCTAACTCTTTGGTCCCACCTACAGTATATTTATCCCTGTTTTCTCCTGCATCAGTTAGAACTGATGAAGCCTCTTGGATGAGAGGCGAAACATCTTCTAGAAAACTTCATGACCTGGATGACTGAAAACCTTCACAGAGAGGCATTACAGAGTTTTCTAATGATACTGCCCCCTGTGGCCAAAACACAGAACTGCAGCACTCTTCTGCTATTTCTTGAAGCTCATACTCGACAAGATTTCTTCTTTTACTTTATGAGCCATTGGTGTCTGATTTGAGATGGATGCTTGTCCCTTCATAGTATCCACAAAATCCAACTTGAATGTAACGCTTCAACTGTTTGCTAGGTTGGACCCATTGAACATTGACCGGCTTTACGTTACATCCACAGAACAGACAGCCAGAAGTAAATTCAGGAAAATAGGCCACAGGCTGAATGGCGCTGAACTACTGAGTAGGGATGGGAATCGAGAACCGGTTCCTGTTCAGAATCGGTTCCGTGTGCTCCGA
>JAUZNJ010063081.1:0-27317 GCA_034780135.1 Jordanella pulchra
TGGCGGCCTGTCCAGGGTATGCCCTGCCTTTACCCGAAGCCAGCTGAGATTGCCTCCAGTTCAGTTTTTTGTGTTTCGTGAAAAATTGCAAAAAATGACTTAGGCAATTATTTTAAGAAGGTGACGATATTTTTATTTTCTGTAAAAAATGGTTGTCTATTGGCCCATTTCTGTGTTTCCCACAATTTCGCAACTTATCTAGATTATCGGCAGTTAAATATTGTCAGCAAAAAAAAAATGTTTTAAGACCCACAATTCTTTAGCTGTTGAATCAACACTGATAAATTTTAAAATCTGTAATGTTTGTTTGTTATTGTTTTTCTTTAATGTTGTACGTTTTATTTTTAGCCATTGCTGCTAATCTCTTTACAACTGGGTGAGAAATAATGAGGCCTGGCAGTCAGTTCACCCCTTCACCATTTCAGTAATTTTTTTTATGCAGCCGTCGAGTGGAGGACATTTCATTTTGAACATGCATTAGTTATTGTCTGCAGGGTAGAGGAGTATTAATGTGGTGAGCATCTATGCATCTATACCCTCCTGTCTGCAGGGTCACTGGGGTACTGTACCTCTCTCCAGCAGTCACTGGATCAGTGCCGCCCTGTGGAAATTCCTAATATTTAGACAGATAATGTGTAACTGCATTGTTGGGTATGTTTAAAAGTTTTTTTTAATAAACACATTAGCTTTGCTTTACCTTTTTAAATTCTTTGTAAACATCAGTGTGTTGGTCCTAAACTTTACAAAGTCTGTAGATTTATTAGCATCACTTGAGCATAGCTTGTACAAGGAGTCCTCAACGATCTTTGTCTTTTCTCATTGGTCTCATTTATGGACAATAAAACTTCAGTGGATTTTGACTTTTTTTTTTTTTACAAAAAGGTGTTTGCACAGGCTGCAGCTGGTGCTACAGTTTGGTTTCTCTTAAAGCTGACTTTTGTGTTGTCATTCAGGTTTTCTTAAAGTGATTTCTTGATTCCGCAGGTCTATTAAAATAAGACCTGAATAGGGATTGTAAAATTAAATTCTTCTTTAAAAAATGCAGTTAATCAAAGTCATTTATAACTTAAAAAGGAGGCAGGGTGGGTTGGAAGGCTTTGTCCCCTTAATAATAGTCTCAAAAATACTCAGATGTGTTTTTGTTTGAAATCTGTGGCAAAACAAAAAAGAAATCCTATTTTCTTTGTTAATCTCTATTTTTCCCATCTAAAACGTGTGTGATCAATCAAACAGTAGAAATAAGGCAATGGGACATACTTCTTGACAGTAATGAACCCTTTTTTTCATCATCTCTCAGAACAAATCATATTAATCTTTTGGGGGTTTGGTTCCAGAGCAAAACAAAGTATCTCATAATACTGAAGTGGAAGGAAGATAACTTTGAAAGAAAGACTTGGATGGAAAATATTCATTCTAATTTTAATATTACAAAGCTCATGGCACCCCACCAAAATACAAAAATCGTCCTTGACCACAAGGAATTAGCATTTTTTTTCTTGCCATCAGTATCATATATAGATGTTTTGTGTATTTAACAGTCAAGTGTGCAGATGATGTTGTACAATCTTTCAGGCTTAAAGTTACCTCTATGTAGTTATTGAACAGCTGCAGACTATCTTACCATCTGGACAGAAAGAAAATATACTGTAATTTGAAAGGTTTAGATTCATGAAGGCCCTTTATTTTTTGTATTTCCTTTTTTTAATTAAACAGATGGCACAAAGTAGACACTAACTAATAGGGATCAATCTTTAAAACTATTGCAGATGTTTATAGATGACGGTATGGCCCATATTCCTCCATTATTATTCAACCCGCCTATCACTGTAACAGCAGGTTGAAGTGAGCAGCCTGACACAGCAGCTCATTTCAGTGATGTGTGGCGCAGACACCAAATAAAAACTTAACGCCATATTTAGAGATTCTAAACCTTAATGAGCAAGAGATACTGCAGTATGGGTTACAAAACTTGAACTGCTTCATCTCAAAACTGCTGTTTCTCAGAATCGATGGATTTTTTTTTTTTTTAGGAATACAAGCAGTCAGGGTTGAAGGTCTGCTGTTAATCCAGCGGCACACAGAGAGCCGTCTTCACTAAATGGCCTCTTAGATTTGCTCTTGGCTGTTGTAGTGCTGCTTGATTCTACTTTTGTTCACACAGCCATAGCAACACTGGCTTTTACTGATGTTACTCTGTGGTTATATCAGGTAGGCATACTCAAAGGAGTATGATGGCTAATTAAAAAAAGAGCAAATTGCAACAAGTTAATTTTTCCAACATCGTTAAAATAAAACTGTAAAAATGAAAAAAATAAAACAGCTCCAAGGGACCTATCATTTATGTATCATACATTTATAGTATTATATCTTTACTACATGGAGCATAACAGGTCTAGAACTGCCCATGCAGCTGGTGGTTCTTTAGTCCTCTTTTCAGTAAGCCTTTTGAGACACTTTCATTTTTAAAAATGACTCGATCACAATGTGTTTATGTTTACAACTGTGTCTGCATTTATTTTCAGTAATTCTTTCCATATATGAACAACCTGTACAGAACAACCACCTTTTTTTTCTTTCCCCTGATTGTTTTTTTTTCTTAGTCACAACATACAACTTGCATCATAGTTACAACAATCAGCAATATCATACACCCACTTTGCAATATTCAAACTAACATTTTCTGTGCAATACAAAATAAATTTACACGTACTTTTATTTTTTTTCTCCAAAAAAATAAAAAAGTCAGTTATTTACAAATTTCACGAAAAAAAGTAAACATTCTCCACACAAGTTTGCTTTTACACTGAACTCAGAGGCATATTCTTATTAACATATTGTATAGTTCATTTGTACAGGGTATCTTTTATATATATTTAATCTCAATGTAGTGAGACTGTAACATTAGAGCATCTATAATGTTGGTACTACATGTGAAAGTTAGATAAACTGATTTGCCTAGATGAGGAAAATTAGTCCGTTTGTCTACATGTAGTGTATATTATCTGCCCAATCAAATATTCAGAGCAGTTTTTAATTACCAGTAAGGCAGAAATGATGTTTGCATGACATGAATGGCTTCTCTTTCTCTTTCAAAGCTGCTGCAAAACTTCAGTCTCTCTTCTACAGATTTTAGTTCAGGGAAACAATCAGAAAATCGTTTTAGAACTGGCAGTTTTTTTTGTTGTTTTTGTTTTCTAAACGCCTGCTGATAACGGACTTTCATCTGGGTAAAAATAAAGTGAAAACACCAGACGGAATCTAAAAAGAACCCACAAAAATGTACTTTACTACAACCAAAAAATGAAATCTATACATATATTTACTGGCGGGTCACACCTGTTTTTTTTTGGACTGTGTTTGTGTTCTCCTGTTAGGGCCGTTTCCCTTGTTGCTTTCGTCGTCCCTCTGCTGTGTGGTTCTGTTTGTGGTAGAGGCAGTGTTTTATGGCAATAGAAGGTAGAAGTCACATGTGCATATCATGCTGCACTAATATAGTGCAATGTAGAGCCTGAAACAAAGCAAGGGTGGAGGCCGGCAGGCAGTAGTGTTTGCCAGCAAGTGATCACAGACAGACTGCTTCTCCATCAGCATCACAGGGATCAGTTTATCCCACAAACACAGGCCTGTGTGCCTCTGAATCAAGCAGAAATAAAGGAGAAGAAATGCCTCCCTTTCATTCAAGACTGAAAAAAAGAGATTTGAGTCAAAACCCAGTTGAGGATTGAGGGGGAAAAAGGAATCCAAACCTTTTGATGGAGATTTTCCTCTCCCTCCTCCTCTTCCCTGCGGTGACTTTTGGCAACATACAAACTGTCAGAGCGTCCAAAGCCTCCAGCTACTCAGCATTTTCAGGGACAAGCAGAAAAGCGCGGGGGTGAAGGAGTTGGATCTGGTACTGCCATGTTTAGAAAAGCGGGAGAGATGAGACTCCCATCTGCACTCCTGAGTCTCAGTAAGGGACACATCAGGGTTAAAAAAAGGCATTTCATTGAACAAGCTGGAGGTCATGAAGCTTCTGGTTAAGGAAAATAAAATAAAAGTGAGTTAATGAAGCTCGACTGAAAATGTTTAACCCAACAGTGTCTCTGCTAAGAGGATCTGAAGTAATGTCTCCTTTTTGTGGTGTGTCCATTCACGCTGCTAACATCCATGTCCCTCACTGTCATGGCGTAATGAAGGGGGTTTTCTTTGACAGGTGTAGGGGCTCTACATGTCGGTGTCCCCGTCGTAGGCAAGTGTTAGAGGTTTTAGCCGGTTGTTCTGCTGCCTCTGTCTCTGAGGTCTCTTTGGCTTTTTGCTGCAAGAAAATATTGAGAGAAGTTAAGAGAGAAACTCTTAAACCCAATAACATTCTGGATCAGGGGGATGGGACAAGCTGTGACGAGTGTCAAGCAAATGAGGATGGAAAGAAAAGGAGTGACACAGTGGCTGCTGGGAGAGCTTTCAATCACTTGCTTTGCTTTTTTTCTTCTTCTCTTTTTAAATACGGATGCAAAACGTTGCATTTTTACAAATTGGTATATAATCCACGAAGCCTGATTGTTTTCACCTTTATTATGACACAATTTTAAAAGTTTGTATTAAATCAACTCAAAAAATGTGAAAAAAACATTTTTTTTACTTCACCTGCAGCACTATAAAATCTTTTTTGAATCTTCAAATCTAGAATACATAAAACTAAATGTTATATAGACCATCCAGTGCCTTTTAGCAACCAGTGGAAGTGAATCATAAACAAAGGTCACTACCAATAATATATGAGAAGATTTGCTCAGATTTTAGTGCAACGACCAAATACGGTTGTAATGTACTTAGATTTAAAGTTCATTTTCACACAAATGAACTGAGTAAACCTTTGCTAAATCTGTGTGTAGGTATCACTGTTGGTTACTGGTCATTCAGCCCTGTTATCATTGCATAGCGTTACAATTTAGGTTGATTAAATTCCCAATATTTCAGGCTCAACATGGACCGATCTAATGCATATTTAATGGACTGAACAGACTCTTCCTCTTCTCTTCTCTTTCTGGCATCTTCTACTGGAAAATTAAATACAAAAAAAATAAATAAATAAAGTCAAAATGTTATTTATAAACTAGATTACTGACACAGTCCTATTATGTGATAAAGTTAAAGCCCTTTCAGAATGGCTGAATCAGAAAACTTGATGCTAACTAATGTTGATGTTTTATATTGTTTGGAAAGAATATTTTCCCTTTAAAGGGAATGGTCTCTGCACAGTTAGTCTTTGCATAAATTGTTCAAAAACTAAGCACCTGCTCACACACCTCAGAAGAATCCAAAGTATCTTTACAAAATCCTTAAAGTCATTACATTTGCATGCAAAAACTGCACACTTGCTAGATCTACTCCTTTTGCCTCCTGGGAAAGAAAGACCTTTAGAGACAGACGTAAAGACATGATTTCATCCATTTATCTGAGCTGTCAGCTCTCCAGGAGTCAGGTCTCAGAGTAATGTGGTGTAAAATTATCCTCCAAAGAACAATCTAAAATGACAAAGACTAATATTTAAGTTTTCCACATAACTAGTTTTACAGATTTAAAATCTTGATTCCTTTTAACTTGTATCTTTTTATTTCTGAACTTTCTAAAACCCACAATACAATAAAATGTGAAACAACTCCTTGAACAGTATTGAGAAGAGTCTTAAGAAATGTATTTTTTTCCCTAAGATATGTATTGTATCTATGGCAATATGTGAAATTGCTTATTCTGTAATGATTGATTAGTATTATGTTTGCCAAAACATTTGAAAAGGTTTACAATTTAAATCTTAAATAACAGGTGTTTCTGTTTAGGTTGAAAGTCATATCAAGCAATTGCAACTAATAAGTTGTGATTTTAAAATAAATAAGGCTAAAGAAACGTAGATGTTCACTGAAATTCTGGTTCGATAGGAAATTAGTATCAGGCTGTAATTCTTCATTTGAACACTAGGGGGTAGTGTGACATCATGCTTCAGAAGAAACTCCACCACATTTAGGTGGTAGATTTAAACATCCAGGCTGATATGAGTTACTGTCAGCTCTTTAAGTGGGATTTTAAAAACAAATACAAAAACTAACCTTATTAACGCATGCTAATGGGAACAAAACGCAGTAAAAAAGATGTTAAACAGAGCAGCAGTGAAAAATGACACACATCCTACCACATACATTGAGAGGAGCTTTAGTGTTATAGAGGGTGGATTTGAGACTAGATGCTATCTCTAAGTAGACTGCAAATATTTTTAAATCTCCATTTTTTGTCTTATTCCTGATCCTATTCATAACATGCATCCTTCCTCAGTTACAAACTGTACAATCTTAAATATATACTACCAGTCACCACTTTGCTACTAATTCTAAACTTTTAGAAAAATCTGACTTCTATGTGTCTATAGGGGACATTAAATCAGAGACCAGAAGAATCACATGCGGGGTCCTCAAGGCTCCATTCTGGGACCTCTCTATTTGATATCTACATGCTCTCCTTAGTTCAGATTATAGCAAACAACAAGATCAGTTGTCAGAACACGCAGACAACACACATCTTTACATCGAAATGTCACCAGGTAACTATGAACCGATCAGAGCTTTGGCTAGATGCTTAGAACGGAATAATAGGTGGATGTGCCATCATTTAGTCCGACTTAATAAAAATAAAACAGAGGGAATAATTTTCAGAAGAAAAAAGGAGGAGAGATTTAGAAACCACGGACTATGGCCGAAATCTTGGTGTCATGATGGACTCAGACCTGAACCTTCAGAGGCACATAAAGGCAGTTACTAAATCAGCCTTTTATCACCTGGAGAACATTTCCAGGATTAAAGGACTAATGCCCAAGCAGGATCTAGAAAACTCATTAATGCATTTATATTTAGTAGAATTGATTACTGCAACAGTGTCCTCGTAGGTTTCCCTAAAAAGTCCATCTGAAAAATGCAGCTGATCTGAAAAACGCTGCTGCCTGTGGTCTCACTAAAACTACAAAAGTAGAGCACATCAGCCCAGTTATAAAGTCCTTACACTGGCTCCCTGTAGCTTAGAGAATAGACTTTAAACTCTTTCTGTTGGTCTATAAATCACTAAATGGCTGTTTGTCTTTTGAATAGGGACCTAAAACACTCCTATATGAGCAAAACATGTTTTGGGCTTTTTCAATACATTTTAGCCAATAATTGTACTAAATGCAAATGAATAAAAGGCATAACTAACTGCTATGCATCCTAATAAGAAATATAGTAATGTAATATCACTGTAATATCATTTTACGGTGTAAAATGTGGATTATCTGGATCAGTATAACTTTGCTTGTGCATTTGTGGTTCATTTTCTCTTCATGCTATTTGGTATTAAACTGAAAATGTCAATTTGAAATTAAAAGATCCAGCTAAAGATCTTAAGATATGCCTGGTTACAACAACAACAACAACAAAAATCAAATTATAGTAAATAGTTGTCCAGGAGGTTCTACAACTAAACTTTAAGCTGTTTTGTTTTGTTTTACTTTGATGGGGTATTATTCACTACTAAATAACCCTTAAATGTGTTAGCAATCACCTTAATACAAACAGAACACAAAGTTAAAACAAGCTAATCAGGTTTTAAACATTTTGGACTAGGTTCTATAAAAATAATTCTACCTAAATAAATGGGGTTTATTAGGATCTATATTATCTGTAACAAAGGAGCCCAAGTCCAGTCCTTAAAGCCTCCTAAGCTTTGCAAAGTTCTGCTATCTAACCATTAAACTGATTCAGGAGGGTTGGAGAAGGGATGCATCTGAAAGTTGTAGGATAGTAGCTGTGGAAGACTTGACTTGGGCGTTCCTGATCTATACAAAGCATGAAAGGTCTACTGAGGAGCTACGTTTTCTCACCTGCACCTTCACCCAGCTACTCAGGCAGAAAATAGGGCACTTTTTTTGAGCGATCACAGAAAAACTCTGGGACTGCTGATGCTTATAGTGGAGGGGGTGCTGGTGTGGGTGTGACACCTCCACATCCTCTTTAGCTATTATTGCTTTGAGCCAGCTCTTGACACTCGGGACAGGTATAAACCATCTCATGAGAGTTCTGGCCCATCCACACCACCGTCCCATTGGCGTCAGACTCCTGGGTGTTTAAAGAGCGATGAACCTTGACGCAAAGGCTGCTGCTCTCGGATAGCAAACGCATAAAGGAAGCAAAAAATAAGAATACAAAAAATGAAGCCAATGACATGAAGGAGGGACATAGATGAACTCAAGGAGGGTGGGATGGATAATAATGAGAGGTGGTTTGGTTTCAGGATTGGGGTTGATGATAAACACAGGAGATAAAACTCATCAACTCACCAAGCTAGGTATATCATAGACACTATGAAAATGAGGAGTACAAAGGCTCCTGCTGCTACACCGTACACCCACATCTTCAGCTTCCCATCTGTGGAAGAGGAAGCTCGTCAGTTGGTCAGTTTTTAAACTCTCCAGCTCCTGTTTTATCTACTTTGATATCATGATTTACAATTAACATTGTATGCAGATAAACAATGACAATCCAACTAATTTAGCTCAATACAAAAATGTTCAAACACTTTTTTTTGACATTGAAATTTAGGCTATCAAACAGAAGAACTGAAATCTGGAATTCTCAGAAATTTCTGAAGGTTTTTTCCTTTATTTTTTTCCATTCCTGCTAAAAATGTTTTTGCTTTGCTGTTGAAAGGTCAATTGATAATCAACTGATTAAGATTCTGGGGTTTGTGTCAAATCTTAGATCACCTTTTCCTTCTCATAAATAGATTATTTGGAGATATATGTGTTGATACTTCTTTAATATCCACTCGGTTCCTTTTTTCTTTTTCATAACCAGATGTGCAACAGTCGGATACAAGAACTGGATTCAAAAGAGTGAAAAAAACCCGACTTTAAATAAAAGACCTTCAGAAAACCCAGAGAATTACTGGTTGAGACCAAAGTTAAAGATTACAAAACCGATTGGCAGGTTCGAAGCTCAGCATGGGCTGCTAATCTGTATCCAGATATACCAAGGTTTTTATTTCTCACAGTTTCAAAAACACAGTTTCCATCAAACTATCCTGACTGTCTAAACCAAACTCTTAAACTCCACTCTTTAAGGGCCTTTGTCTTGCAGCTTTTATGTGCATCTCCGCTGAAACACACCTGAGTCAAGTAATGCTTTAGCACAGCTCTGCTGATCTTGAGAACAAGTTGGTGAGGCAGTGAAGCCATTTGATTCAGGTATGTATAAAGCAAGGAACACACCTTCAAGTCACAGGACACCAGCCCTCGATTTGAATGTGAGACCACCGGTGCAAGTATTGTAGTGACTGGAAACTCTCTAAATTAAGTACTACGCTTTTCTTTTAATTATGAGAGAGAAAAATCTGGTAATCTGGTAAAATCTGGTAATTGTAAAATATTTCCGGTGATACAAAACAGTTAAAATATAGTAAAGAAAGGATGCACCGTCAGTCTAAGTGACAGTCTCAGAAATACAAGGCACATGTTAACTGCATTTTTAAAGCAAACCAAGAATAATATTCAGAAAAAATAAAAGATATTACATGTACTGGAAGTTTATATATTTTTCCTGGAAAATCAAAATAATAAACAAATAATAGAAAATATAAATCCATAGTTCTAACAGGGATTTTTATTAGCAGTGCAGAAATAAAAGTTTCTTGTCGACTTTACAAAGCAATAAAGAAAGAAATGTCTTGTGATAAATTTTTATCCTAAATATTTGTGCCAATACAGAAAACCAACCAATTAAAGTTGTCTGAGGCAACACAAAGTTATTAAATATTTAAGATTTATTAGTAAATACTTCTCAATAGCATCATTTAACATTCTTATCTGATAACTGTTGACTCATAAATGAAAAGGTCAGATGACCCTCACATGTCTGAGTATCAATATTTACACTGATTTTACCTAAATGCATCTTACAACTATACATGCTCATTATATTTCAAACATCTCCAAATTCACCCTCATACAGCTCATTTTATTTGCATATGATTACTACATTTACATAATTAGAGAAAAGAATATCTCCCTTCTAGGAAGAATGCTTTCTATTTTGTATACTGGTTTCAAAGAGTAAGAGCGCACCGAGAGGCCTCAGAAAAATCACACAGATCTATGCAAAGCATTCAAGATAGAGTTAATGTTCATGCAGAAGTTGTACACAGGAAAACGTACATTTACAGAGTAGAATCATATTTCAAATGGCAGTTAAATAAATGACAAGGATTCATAATATTGGACTACAGGGGGCAGTATTGCTTCAGTGTGCAATTCAGCTAACCAAATGTAGCAGTTTTTACTTATATTTTGTCCTTTATTGAGCCATTCTTTGACTCAATGAAGCAGGATATTTGTAAAACATGTTTCTAAATTGTTTTTGTTTTCCATTGACTAATTTGTTTCTCTGCCTCTATTTTTAGATTTGTCTCTAGTAATCATTTGGTTGCTCAGGTTAATGTATGTGATGGGATCCTGAGTTCCTTCAGCTTAAATGTTTCCTTTCGTGCCAGGAATGATTAGAGAGGAAGCTTTGCAGATGTACTTTTCAAAAGTTAACGTACCAGCAGCAGAGGGCATGTAGTCAGCTTTGTATGTTCGTTCACACAACGTGCATTTATGAAAAAGCCATGTAATGCTTCATGTCTCTGTTTTCTCTCATGCACTGTTTGAAGTGTAAATTTGTTCACTTTTAGCTTGACACCATATTGCCAAACTGGAGTTTCTCATTTCTGTTCTCTGACAAAGAGAAAATAGTTACTTTTTAAATCCAAATCCTAAAATGCATTCATGTAATCATTGATAATTTTACAGCAAGAGCAGGTTTTGAGCATTATAACCTCATATTTGACAGTTTTGTTTTTGTTTTTTGACAGGACAGACTCAAATATGTATTTAGAGTTATACCTAGGTTTATTTTTTATAATCTTTCATGACCTCTGTAACATTACATCGGTTAATTTAAAGGTAACAATTAAACATCGGAAAATGCAGCCTTCAAAGAGGAGAATGCAAATAAAAACAAAAAGGATTTACTGTTGACAGTTTTGGTGCTGAACTTACCTGGTCCGTAGGGCTGTAGGTACCAGGTCCGTCCGGTGCGACCTGGTTGGATGGTGGTGGGCATAGTGGGGTTAATGGCACGACTGGTCTTTACATCTCCTTTCTTGTCCCCTGCAGTGGGAATCTCCAGGATTGGGATTGGGGCGCACTGGTCCAACTGTCCCGCAGCAGAAAGGACCTCAGTAAAACCCTCCTCGCACATACACACCCCAGCCTGTAGGGGGCAGTGTAAAGTAATGTTTGATTTATTTGGAAGGTGGGTGGTAGACTGAGAGTTGAAGTACTGAGATCTAGTAGACTCAATTTTAATCGTTTGATCGCAGGCTGTAGCTAAGTAAATGCTTCCTGATGTCTACTCACATATTCATTAAACACTTAGAGAACAATATCATTTTAACTAATTATCTAAATTTGTGGGTTTGAGATGGCAATTTAATTTTAGAAATGGAGGCAGGATGAGCCTGTCTACTTCAGTTTCTCTTTGAAATTAAAATTGAAATTAAGTTGTAAACTAAAATGATCCAATGGCTTTTCTAGTGAGTTGACCACTCATCTATGTAAGAACGATTAAATATGAAGCTGAGCACAAACCGGGGAGGAATGGCTCTTTTCCACCCGTACATTGATATAATTTGTTTAAATTATAACAATATTTTCATTGCTATTTAAACTCAGCCTATATAAGCCTAGCTGTGCTTCCACCTGACTGTGCTTTAAATTTAAAAGGAATTGATAAAAAAGACTAATCGCTAAGATGTGTGGGTTTTGGAATAAAATAGTGGCTTTGTTAATTATGTTAATTGAGGAGGTTGATGTTTCATCAGTTCTCCAAATTAGAGGGCTGTTTCAAAGAGATAAGGATCAATGTGGCGCATCTTTTCCAGCCTTTTCAAGGCTTAGAAACTGAGTCACTCAAAGGATTTTAAAGCGAGGTTTGGATCAGAAAAAAATCCTCTTAAAATATATAAATCCGTACTTGTATACAAAAAATCTTTTCCTGCAATGTCAGCTTCAAGTCTTCTATGTCCATCCATCTTTGCACATTAAGAATGGATTTTAGTTCCCAGTTTTTTTGCTAATTAGCTTATTTACTTTTCTTTGGGTCTGGACGGGCTTCTCTAAGCTTTTTCTTTCTGCTGAACCTTCATCCCAGTGTAAAGCCTTTTTGCAACCTTTAAAAGATTTTTTTCTGTATTGACCTGAATTCAGCCACATGGATCTTCAACTCTAACCAGCATTAAAGTCGCTCCTAAAGAAAACAACAAACCTATGTAGGTTTACATGCCATCGTGATGCTGCCACCACCACGTGGATGGTGTTCAGAGCTTTTTGTTAACTGTTTTTTCCTCGCCTTAAGTGTTAAATGGAGTGCATAGCTTATAGTTTTTCTGTCAAATTGTCCCACCTGAGCTTTGGGCCTCAGCAGCCTCCTCCAAAGATATCATGAACCTCTAGGTCACTGTTCTTATTAATGGACTCCTCGCTCTACCATTCAGTTCCGATGTGCAGACGTGGTTTGGTAAGTGTGCAGCTGTGCCTCACTCTTTTTCTCATTTGGCCAATGTGTCACAAAATAATTCTAGAATTAAAACTTACTAAAACCATGAATCATTCTCTCTCCACTGTTAAAGCTAATTAGTGGTATAATATCCCTCAAATATTACACAGAACTTTCTATGACTTCCTGACAGAAAGGTCCTGGTGGTATAATTGCTTTTGCAAGGCACTATTTTTACCCAACTTATCCTGAACAGTGTTTTATCCATGTTCTTGTATAATCAGATTTCTATCATGCTAATTAGCTTTAATTTCTGGGTTCGATTTTTCCAAAAAAGTCATTTTAATTTAATTTAATTTAAAAACCTCATGTATCCACAAGGGGGATTAAAGGAGCGTACTCAAAATAAATACAGACTGGACAACTTATTAAAAACTGTAAGCTTGCCAGCAGTCACATTTTAGAAACGGATTTTACATTTTGATGCCACCAACATTTCCTTTCCCATAATTTAAATTCAATCTTGTTGGCAGGAAGTGATAGACTGCCATTCTTCAGGGCGACCTGCACCTTTGGGTTCAACTACTGGGTTGGCCCGGTTTCTGCCATGGATTCTGAAAGATCTTGGCTCAGTTTTGTTTTGATAAAATAATTTAAAAGACATACCTCACTGCAGAAGGACTTTGGCTTGAGACAGGGAGGGTCACAGGAGCTGTTGTCCACTGGAGGGTTCATTGCAGGACAACCACCTGCAGGACAGGATAGAAAACGGCTGGTGTTATATTCAAAACAAATCACATCACTGTCTGCCTGCTCCTTAGATCTTTGGTAGTGTTCTTTTGTTAAGAGGCCTTTAAAGTAATCTGTAACTTAATAAGTATAAAATACTGCAGCCTTGTTTGTTTTATAAACAGTTTCAGGTTAGCATCATGATGTATTATTCATGAGGTAATCGCAGCACGGTGTACCATCACCTACCACCTACACTCCCAGTAGAAACAAAGTCTCTAGTCTCTCTGATTTTCTTTTTTCTGCTGTTTTTTTGACATTTTCTGCTAATTTCACCTCCTACATGAAACTGCCACCAGTGGTTTATACTTGTTGAGCCTTTGAGCTGCTGCAGTTTCTCACCTTTAAAAGATAAATTCAGCTTCACCATCTATTATTCAAAACACTTTATGGAAATGTGGTTTTATCTTTTCCAACTAGTAGCTCCCTTAAAATACACAGTCTTTTTTTTCCATTTCATGTAACAGTTTGACTCGCAGTTACTCAGTGGGTTATAAATATTAGGGAACACAGGTGGGATATTTCTGTCCTTTATATTTTTGAAGACGTAGACTCAGACTGTTGGTATGTAAAACCATTTTAACTTTTTGTTATTGCTTTAAAACCTTTAGCTACAGTAAACACTGGAAATAACCCATTCTCTTTCAGCTTTATTCCAGTTATTTCTGAGCCATGATTTATTCTTCGCTGTAGAACTGAATTAAACCTTATTGTTTGACTGCTTTTGATTGTGTCATGGTCTACAGTGTTTCACATTTACCTATTATATTTGAAGGACACTTTGAATGCATCAAACTTTAAAGCTTGAACCTTTCCCTTGGACTCTTATACGGACTCCTTAAACCCCCCTTTCCCCCTTTTTTTTATTCACTTGTATTATTTTCAGAAGTGTGTTAGTTTTAGGGATTGTTAGTTAATAAAGGTACTTTTGTTTTAACCTGTGGTCGTTTGTGGTTTTTCTATACAGTGAACGATTTATCACTCAGACCACAATCACTCTTTTTGGGTAACAGATGAATTACCAGGGACACATGTTTCATGGTTGGTGGTGAATAACTCTGCTAATAACCATAGTTTAAATTGCTAAATTGGGGAAAGGCACCTGGATTTTGACAGCTGGTCCAGGATCCCATAGGTGAGTAAAAGGCTAAAAACCTTGGTATTAAGCAGGTTCCACTTATAATCATTTAACTAATGATGATTAATTGATTCTACCCTTGATTCTGAATTACCTATTAATCAACTATAACTTCCAGTTCTAGTTGTTTAATATATTCATAATCATCTGGTAAAATGGCACAACAGAATGTGAAAAGGGACAAAAGAGCATCTGGTTCCCCTCAAAACCTGTTGATTTGATCTGATCAGTTTAATCAAAAGAATATTTAATTCCAATAAAATTATCCTAATAACTAATAAAGTTTAGAGCTATACTGAAAAAGTAAGCTATTTTAAGACAATTAATCATCTTGGAAAATCAAATGTAAAATAGAAAATATGTCCTGTATTCGATTTTTTTTTTTGATGACTTCCCAAAGACTTTTTCATCGTAAAACACAGAAAGTTTATAACAACAGATGACCCCTCATCTAATTTTTTCTGATGAATTTTCTTAGAAGCACAACTGTCCGAATGTTTGACTCATATCTTCGAAGATCTGAGACAGGCGCAAATAAAACACCTTAATAAAAGAAAACCACAGTTTAATCCTAAAATCATCATAATAAGATTTATTATATTTTAAGGTATTGTACTATTTCAACCCCATGAAGAATTGCCATTGTTATTTGAGAGTAAAGTCAGGCTCGGTCGGGATGTGTTACACTTTTCTGCGATTTAAAGTGAAGGATGGAAAAAAGACATCAAAGCCATCGGTAGCAGCTGTCCCAAAGGGAAGGAAGGAGGAGGAAGAAAATAGGCCCATAGCCGAGATATGTATAGAGCAGTGGGTAGCACTGTCGCCTTGTGGCAAGAAGGTTCTGGGTCCGCCTTTCTTCATGGAGTTTGCATGTTCTCCCCATGCATGTCTTGAGTTCACCCCGGGTACTCCGACTATCTCCCACAGTCCAAACACATGGTTAACTGGAGTCTAAATTGTCCTTAGGTGTCAGTGTGTATGTGTGCATGGTTGTATGTCCTTATTTATCTCTGTGTTCTCCTGTGACAGACTCGCGACCTGTCCAGTGTGTATCCCATGTGTATCACGTCTTTCGCCCATAGTCTGCCGGAGATAAGTACCCCCCTGCGACCCTGACAGAATAAGTTGAAGAAGATGGATGGATGGTACTCATCATTTTATAAGCATGTTATAAGATGCTGAGTTGCAGCTGTTGACCCTACTGCGCATGGACCCTCGCTAGGTGTTTAAATGATACATAATACAGTCTTCCAACTTCTCTGCCAATTAATTTACTTTTGAATAACTTACTTTAAATCATGTCCAGATGCAATAAGACCACACCTGCTGACAGGGGTGACAACCGGGTCAATTGTCCTAAGCCCAGCGTAGAGGGGGACCCTGAACCAGCCTCCTACACCCACAGTTCAGGATGTAAGGTTAAGATAATGTCTCTAACCATCTTCAGTGGCCACTCTGTGGCAACAAACTCATGTCCTTCCAAAAGTACATTTCAGTGGCATCAATATCTTTGGATGACTGGAACAGATGAAAACTGGTTTTATTTTACCAAAGCATCACTCAAAGAACCAGCGTGTTTATTTTCATTTAAATACTTAAAAGGTCCTGAACTCTTAATACACTGCAATCTTTCAGCTATGCCTTGAAATACTCTCAGCTATACTCCATTTAACTAAAATGTTAGACAATACTAGGCACTAATAAACCCCATGACATCATCATCAAGGTTTTCCAAGATTATTTAAAGGTATACTGATCTTACATAATTGTCTCCTTTGAAGAAAGTAGTTTCTTTTTAATCCATGAGAGAAAGTTCATTATTCTGGCATTTGGCAAACACAAATAATGTTAGAAAACTTTGTGTTGCAGACTTTAGATGAACTTGTGACTTTTTTTGACAGATGCCAAATTTAATGGTTTCCTCAAGTCTCTCATTATTTTGTTTAACTAATGGACATAATCAGCTTATATTATAAATAAATGTGCAAGGTGTTGTGGGAAACCATGGTGATACTTATAACGATGCTATAGATACTGGAGGGAAACTAAGTAATGCAACTGATTTTACTCTTCATATTTTCAGTTTGTACACTAGTAGGTTGCATGTGTGTGAAGAAAGTTGACACAATTGTCTAAACTGATAAAAGTTATAAATTGAAACAGCCCCAGTTTTATTACAAATGAATATTTCTAAACACACAAAACCCATATCGTACCAGTGACGTTGAGTCCATCTGAGCGTTGGCACCAGAGAAGTGGACGGCTGGAGTTTGGGTGGCTGCTGCTGGACCACTTGTACTCAAAACATTCACCTCCTGCAGATAAAAAAAAAAAAAACAGACAAAGTCTGCATCTATAATCACAGCACAGTTAAGAGTTGGAGTGTGGATCTGAGACCATTAATCACATGTGACAGATTAATAAAGCCGCAGCGTTCTTTTTACATAATAAGCTGCTGTCACATATTGTCCACTTATAGGTTTTAATCTCGACTGAGAGCTTTTTCCTAATAACTTTCTATCAATGCTATTATAACTTTATCAATATCTCCATCAAGGAAGGAAATGACTGCATTTCCCTCTGGAGTCCTGAGTAACCAATCATAATTGCAGTTAATTCAGCTCGTAAATGAACTATTTAACTTTGAACAAAAGAAGGATCTGCTCTCTGTGGGCCGGGCTACAGTGTTGCTGTGATTCTAACTGCTGCTTTCGCAGGACAATTTTTCAACAGCTGACATGACTTGATTCTTAATGTTTTTCACTTTAATTTCTTTTCTTGCTCTACAGCTGAAGTTGTTTTTCATATTTGTGAAGGTATCGCTGATCTCTGATTGCTGCCACCATCTGAGACACATGAGACACATACATTGTTTTAGACCGAGAGTGCACATTAATTATTGGTCGACATGAGAGGCCCTTAAATAACATGTTGTAGGTTAAGGCCCACTTTTATCAGTGCTCGGAAAACTATGTGAGGACTTGTTTATTGGGCACTCCGCTTAGTTATACAGCAGAGACCAACGGATAGCAATGGTGGTTCAGACTTTGAAGATACTTTAAATGTTTACAACTACACATATGATGGACCCAAACATTATATTTATAAGCCTGTTGTCCAAGAGAGCAGAGAGAGACTGGGGGAAGGAAACAGATTGAGTAGTAATTTTAGGGCAATCAGTGGAGAGTAGGGCAAGTGTCATGAGGAGAGACCAGTGTTAGCTTAGTATTTGGGTAGTTGGCCAAAAAGCATTTAGTAACTCCTGTAGATTGTAAGGATTTTGTCTAATTCATTGCTATGTTGGAAAGATAACATCATTTCTGACAGTCATAATATCACAGCTTGTCCTTAGAGGCAATTTCCTTGCAGTAGTTTTGTCCAGCAGCATCCTGCCATCGTTCTGAACCACAGACACCATTCTGAGTGATTTTGATTTATTTACAGATTACCGGGCAAAATCTCAGGTGGAAATTGGTGAAAGACACCATCTGTAGGTGGAGCAATGTCTGTTGATCTAAATGAGCCCTGTGCCTTGCCGCCAGAGAACATAGATCCAGTTTTCTTACCTTTATTCAAAGTTTTCCCAAATAATCAGAAATCAGATATCTAAAATATTATCATTTTAGACTAAAAATGACTTGATAGGTGATAAAGACTGAACCATGGTTTCCAGCAGTACCCAATGCAAAGTCCCACCAACAGAAAGTCTCCACCGAGGACCCAAACTCAAACTTCAAGGCATTATAAACTGTCGCAGGACAGGTAGGATGTTAGTGTTTTCATAGGAAAACTTAATACTTATTGTTCAATAGATTTTCTTTTTTTAGTGTGGGTAAACATACATCAAAAGTTTCATTTTTTTAATTCATATATTTTGCAGTTTTAGCAGCATCAGGTTTTTTTTTTCTTCTATATTTGGTAAGAAATAAGATATCATAAAGGAAAATTAATGTTTACTCTTAGCCAGGTCTTCTGTTGATCTTAAACTCTTAAATTCTTGGCTTTTTTCTTAATTGCCTTATTTTTGCTGGTAGTCACAGCTTCAGTGTCTTTATTTCATATTTCTTCCACCTGTGAGTTTATCCCTGTAAAGTTGTGTGCATGCAGGGAAATACTCTGATCTGCTATTCCTTATCTTTTATTAGATCCATGGCATAGTAGGAATTGATACACGGTGAAAGTATGCAAATGGGACAAAGCCTTTGTTTTGTTTTTCTCATGTGAGCACCCCATCAAACAGTATTTCCCTTTTTTTTCCCGTCGCCGCCCTCTTCCTTCCACCGCCCCCCTCTCATCTTGGCAGGGCCTCTCCTTCCCCCTCTGGGCCCTGAGTTATGCTGTGAAATCAGGTCAGGATAGTGAAGGCTGCTTTAGAGCTGTGTACAGTACAGTAGCCAAGGAGAGAAGAGTGGAGGAGTGGGATGCCAGGGTTGGAGGAGGAGATGCGTGGGGGAGTGTGCTTTACTCTGCAGACCTAAGCTGCATATGCTGATGATTCACAGCTCATCAACACTAAGAAGCAGAGATCACAACACTATTTGTGTAGAGTAAGCTCGCTTTGGAGATCTGAACCAAAAAGTCCCATCTGAAAAGGCACAAATTAACCCGACTTGCAGAAGAAAAACAAGGTTCCACTTCCATTTGTCCTGCTTATGTTGGGGCATAGTACCAGAAGCTGCACTCTGGGTAGCACTGCTGCCTCCCATAGACGAAAATCTCTACCTGAATCCAGTCCTGAGCACAAATGGTGTAAATGTTTTTCCTTCGGGCTTCTACTGGTGTCCCAGATTCATCCAACATGCAGGTTCGGGGAGAAGGATAAGAGAAAAGCCTGCAGGAGAATCCAAGTGTCTCTCTGCATTCACCCTGTGATGCACTGACAAACCACCTCCTGCCTTAACCTGTAATAACCTGTGACTGAGATCAGCTTACTACCAGAAGGCAGATTAAATTCTACAAAAGAAAACAACAACTTGAGTCTTCAGCCCTTTAATCTGGAAGACTGGTTTTTTAGTTATTATTACAAAAGCTGTGAATCAATCAGAGCCTCTTTAAGATCAATACATTGTTTTTTTTCTTCTGTTGGTCATATTGGGTATACCTTAATGATGACACAATATTATTAATGAATGCATGATTTTTAGAAAAGAGAGCCATGAGAAAACTATAGTAAAAGTATTTTTTAAAAATTTAAAGCAAATTAATTACTTTGTAGTGAACTTTTCACAACGACGTAAATCCCGTAAATGTTTGGATAACAAAGGTATCAGCTACAGTTGTCCATCTGATCGATAAAGCTCTGGAACATTTTTAATACAGCTTTGAAGAAGTATTCCTTACTGTTTCAACTTTTTCAAATGCATATTTTTGCAACAACAACTTGAGATTTATTAGATAATTACTGCATGACTGAAGGTAAGATGAAGGTCATTTTTGTTTATGGATCTAGAGACTCTTTTCCTTTATTCTTTTTGCTAATTTAGCTGAATTAGGATGTAGAGTAGCCATGATCCATCATCTTCCCTTTCTGTGCAGTTTAACAAAATCCATTGCATTTGTAGCAGTTCGACACAGATTTATTTCGGAGCAGTGGTCACGGTAGGCTTTGTGGATGAGAGGAAGAACTATCATATGGCTCCATATTTTAGTGACTGTGAAAGAAATTGTAAAACATGTTTGAAAAGAAGCATTTTACAAAACCAACACTCTGCCACTTGAATGATTTTGGGGAAATAAGTTCCTGTAAATACATTACAAGGTGTCATGGGGGTAAATAATGAGATTGTGGTACTTTTGGACTGCAGGATGCAGACATATCTGGTTATGATCTTAGAAATATAATGAACCATTTATGCCTCAGTTTTTTGAGTGGAAAAGACCACCAGGATCTGACCTCAAGGTCATAAGTCTGTATTTAACCATTTTTGGCAGAACTATGGCTACTTATAGACAACAGTAATGTTAGTCAGCAGTTTGAGCAAACAAAAAAACAAGCAGTGTTAAAGTTTTACAGCTCAAGTTTTTCTTCTCAAACATTCTGACTGGCAAAGACAAAAATCATCTTACCTGTGCAAGGCTGTGACTCCCACGCTTGGTCTGGACATAGCTGAAGGTTTTCAGGCTCCTGGGCCAGTACGGCCCGTGACCGGACCTGAACCGAGCCAAAGTCCACACCAGCTCCTTTCACACAGATATTCACACAAGAACTCCAGTCAGACCACTCCATTAGGTAGCATTCACCTGCAACAGAGAAAGGAAAATATGATACTATAACTGAAGGGAATCTCATTTATGTCATTTTAACTTTTGCCTTATTTAGAACATATAGGAAGTTATTATATTTGGGTTTAACGATATTAAATCAACACCTTAGACATAAAAAACAACATTATACACACACACACACACACACACTTTTTAAACTGTAGCTTTAGTTTTCTTCACTATAATCAACAAAACCCTTAATTACTGATTAAACACAAAGGCCAGTATTTAACAAAAAAGAAAGAATGAAAAAATTTATCACAAAAGTACCAATTAAACAAATCCAGAGTTCAGACAAAAAGGAGATGCAATGAAATAAATGTTCAGAAAGAGAAGAGAAGACATCCTCAGACATTTCCTCTACTGTGGTGTTTATAAATGTCCATCTCCTTCATGTTTGAGCTGCATCAGTTTCATTTAGTTTATCGTTTTTGCATTAATTTAAATATTTCTGCATTACAACTTTGGTTTGAATGTTTGCAGCAGAGTTCTATTTTAACTTAGTCAAAGAAATGTTTTTCCTTTTTATCAAGTTAAAAATGTGTTTAGGTGTTTATCTGCTGGGTGTGTATTTTGATATTGTATCAAATGGCTGAAATGCTTTGAAGAGATTAAGGAGGTGTGGATTTTAAGATGGAGGAGGGTTCGGATTTGATCAAAGCTGACAGTCACTGTGCATCAAACAGTCGGGGCAACAGAAACGCAACATTAGATGAAGATGATAGTAGTTTATAGAAGAACTGCATTTGTTAGTCTGGAGATGCAGCCTGCTTAAGTATCCAAACTAACACCCAGCCATGACAAAAAAAAAGAGTTCAGCTTTCTTTCCCCTTCACCCTGAATCTCATTCACTGTGTGCAAAACTGTCTAAGTTTTAGATTACAGTTTGATACTTCAGTGCTCCTGCAGTTTAGCAGAGAGGAGATGGACTCACTTGTTATCTAGGGCAGCTGCTCAGCCTTTTACATCTCTGAGAGCTGTAGTTACGTGATGAACTTTTTTTGCTTTACAAAAATGAGAAATTCATCATTGGAAGCACTCCTAGTACACAGACTCTTAAAAATATAAAACCCTTTTAAACAGTGGTACTTTTAAATGAGCTGTGGGTTGAATACAGGATACCTTGTTTTCCCTTCTGCATAATGAACAATCAGTTCTGACCTAAAATAGACACATGGCTCTTTGAAAATGAACTCAGCATTTGTACTTTGTCTTTTGACAGAGGCAAGGAAGAATAATCCCTCCTTCAGGGACTGCTGACACTGAAAATAACAGCTTTATAGTTAAGCAGCACTATGAGAAAATGTCGTTTTTATCTGACTCGATCATAAACTAGGGGATAAGTTCTTTTTGTGTTCTTTAGAAATGTTAAAGATTTGGCCCATTTAGCAAAAAAAAATAAAATAAAATAAATACATCTTCCTCTATCATATGTGCAAAAACCCTTTCTGGGTGAAATCCCCCTTTCTTTTTGAAAAAAGCTTGAATAAATCTTCTTGATGGGTTCTTCTTTCAAGAGATGCTTAGTCTTCAATCACTGGTCATCAGATCACTATTGATCTGTTGTTTGGCTTTTTATCCTTATTTGCGTGAGAGCAACCAGTTTTAGATGTTAGCGTATTTTTTCCTACAAATAAAGATTCATGTCTACTGGATGATACAAATGCAAATATAAGTAAGCTTCATATAAAATGGAGAGTTTTGGCCATTTTCTACAACTTTATAACTCGACATTTTGGAGTTCTTTTTATGAAGACAACAATTTGAAAAGGGAGGCTAAAGGTTGCGAAGATTTGGCACAGAAATATGAATCTCCTTTCCTACACCTCATAGTGTTGTTACTGTTGACACACGAACAGTGAAGGAGCAAGAGCTACTGTGGCAGCAAGAGGTAGGAACTACAGTTGCACTATTTGGAAACAAGTTTCTTGGGGAAGAGATGACACCACTGTAGAAAGAAGAACCAGTCCAGACAGCTTATTCAACTTGCTTGGATTTTTCCACCTGGATTATTGAAATGCATCAAGACTTCACCTGTTTGGCTGCGTTCACCTGCACTATAAAGGGTGAATTAGATATGTTATGCAGGTTTGCCCTGTTTGTGCCACTTGAAACTTACTTTAATGCACCAAGTTTTAGAAAAATAAAGTTTAACTAAGTTAAACTTTTCCTTTACCAACACATACAAAAGTAGAGGCAAGTATTTTTATAATTGAACATTTTTCCTGACTGCTCTGCGGCCGAGGTATAATATGAAAAAAATAAATGCTTGGATTGCATTCTTAAATTTTATGTTCTCATATACATAAAATAGCGTAGCAAGTATATAATGTATTTCATTGCATTTACAGTCATAAAACATAAAAGTCAGAACAGATGTTCAAAACTTGATCATTGACCGAAATAAAAAAAATCAAAAAGGGCATCCTGTACAGGGCGATTGTTGTCCAGCACTGCCAGGTTTGTCCACTGGGACAATTCATGCTGAAATGTGTCCACCATGGCACACTAACACATTTCCCGTGAAACACACTGCATGGATCTCTCTTCTGTTAACGGCTATGTACATGTCAGACGGGGTAAAAAAGAATATTGGAACAGAGCCACATCAGATGCTGCCATGAAGTGCTTGGATGCTTAAAGGGAAAGAATTTGTAAGGCTTAGCTTGCTCTGTGGTTTGATGGCAATGACAGATGATCTGATACACCAGCCACGGCCCAGAGACACCCACCAGTTCTTACCAATCACACACACTGGACCAGTTCCACAAAAATGTAGCAACAGATCTATGGAGCTTTGGCAGTTGGAGGTGGTAAAAGGCCAGGTGTCTCTTACATGACTTGTTAACAATAAAAGACAAGAATATCTTTTAACATGCACTGAATGCCTCCCATGTGTGTCAACCTTTGAAATGGGTGATCATACACATATCTCATCTTTATTGATCAGTACAGACCCTGCGGAGTTCCTCTTCATATCTGCACTTTCATCAAAGTGGCTTCATTATTAAAAGCCTACGTCTGTGTGGGACATAGCTCCATTCATGAGTTATACATAAACACAGACAGTTTAAAGGGACTCTTGTCTTTGACACTATGCAACAAGGTCTTTTGTGCAGAGGTTTTGAGGATGTGACTCAGGGATTAACCCATGGCTCCTTGTGTTTACATTACGTTCCTTAACTTTTTCACCCTCAACTTGTTCTGTTACAATTACAATCTATATATTTATAAAACATCTAATAACCCCCCTTTAAGTTTTCTTTCTTTTTTAACATTCAGCATCTAGAGACTGCAGCTTCTTGCACATTCTCCTTTGCAAACCTAATTTAGTTAATTCAAAACCTCCATTATTCCAAAGGAAAATGAAATGTGGTAGTAACTCCACTGCTAGAGTGGATAGTGATTAGAGTTGGTGACATCTGTGAGACAGAGAGGATATCCTGCAGTCGCAGATCAAACTCCGGGCACTTTGTTGTTGTACTCCAGCCTCCTAAGGGGTTGTTTACCTTATTCTTAATTTTATGAAGCGTCCTTCATTGCATCATTTTAAGAGGCTAGAGTAGTCACTTGATCAGGGACACAGCTGGGATACAGCTTCACTGGGGGTGTTCAGTCCAGCTGATGTTATGAGCACAATCAGGCTGCTTCTACCTGCCTCTTTTAATCACTGGCCATCTCCTGAATCTTAGATCACCAGATTCGTTCTAATTTAATTTAGAGAACTCAAAGGGTTTAACCCTGACCCTCCCTATTCTACTTATAGATAACATTTTGTTTTTAATGTAATTCTGAGCCTTCTGTGGCATTCTTATTCAGTGTTCTTTAAATAAACCACACTAGTTTCTCTATCTTGTCACTTCTCATGCGATTCCTGTACAATTACTGCTAACATGTTAAATACGTTCTAGGCAGTGATAAAACCAGTGATAATAAAACGTTCTATACAGTGATAAAATGCAAACATTAGGTGCATTAAACATGCTTTGTGATCACCAATTTTTGTAGAAATGATCTCATACCTCTGGTAATAGAACCGGCTATGAAGACATAAAAGCACTAAACAGATGCTTTCTACAAGGGTTCTTGGTTTTAGTCAAACTTTTTGCCTTTAGCTGATGTTTTAGTCATTACTCTGCATATACCCATAATGTGTGTATATGACAACCCCTTTTCAGGCAGTTTTTAGAAAAAAAAACAAAACAAAAAAAGGCAGTCGGAAACATTTTACCCTGGCATCAGGAGAATACAAATTACTCTTGGAGCTTTTAGTTTGCTTTCACTTTTTAAAAGACGTATGAGCAGTGTCAAATATACCTTAGAGACGCATGGAAACATATTTTATCCATTAGAGAAAGGAAAACATTGAAATTAGCTTCAGAAGTGCTTCAGCAAAATACTCATTTGTATAAACTTGGCTTTACAGTGAGTAAAATAAATATTAATCATATTATTATATCATGTTTTTATTGACACATAATTCACACAAGATGTCAGCAACAGCCCATGTAACTGCAAAAAAAATAAAATAAAATAAAATAAAAAAAAAAAATAAAAAAAAAAAATAAATAAATGCTTTTTTGAAAAGCCTTTTTTGGATAAACTGCTTTAAGTTTCCCCCTGTATGAAGGAACCAGTCACATGCATTGCATGGGTATGACCTTTTTTCGTTATCATTCTCCAAAATCCTTCTGTGTTTATACCTGAACAACAAGTCATGGTGGAATAATAGTTCTGCTGATTTGAGTCTTTAGAAGTACACAAATATGGCTGTAGAAATGCATCAGAATCCTGTAGTTCGTGTGTTTAATCGTATTTGCTTTAATTAACTCCCTTCTACTTTAATGAAGATGATTGAAAGTGCAGGTGCCTTATTTTTTTTCAGATTTATATCTTAGTTGAGACACGGGCCAACATTCAGCAATTCCACATGAAGCAAGAAAAGCTATTCTCAGTGGCGCCCCTGGCTTGGCAGGACACCTCAACAAACTAACAGCATCTGCTGCTAAGAGATCTGTGAGGATTCATCAGACTGCTGCTCAAGTGAACACCTTGCTATGTCACACTCTTCATGGGTGGCTCTCTGCAAGGTGACAGGCTGTGTTTCAGCTGAATCAAACATCCCAAGTACAGCAAAGGAATGTGACAAAAACTGCTCTTAAATAGAGCCAAATATATATATGGCTGTCATGATTTGAAATATTTCCAAAGAAGATGATAAAGTGGCCTATGTTGCTACAGACAAACACACAATCTACTAGCAAATTTATATGATGATTTAGTCAGTTTAGTACAAAGTCTACCTCTTATTTTAAGAAATACAAATAGGCAAACAAAGCTGCTGTGTGGTTTAATTTACCCTGTGACTAAAGGATTTAAAGTAACATTTTGAAATAAGCCATAGATATCCGGTAGAGGCCATTCTTACTTCATCCAGAGTTGCTAACCACACATGCACTCCACAGTAGGAGGTTTTATGTCACAGCTGGTAATTTGAAGGGAAGGATTGCAGTGGAGAGTCTGGTCAAGATGCAGATAAATGTGCTCTCTGCAGCTTGTTTATACAAGTCAGGTGCTCTTATGAATACATAAGCGTGAAAGTTTCACAGAATCAACAAGCAAGTGGTAAAGAAAATATAGATCAGCAGTCATCAGTGTGAAACAGAAAGTCAAGTCAACATGTACCCTTATCAAGAGTAAATGATCTTATTAAACAACTGCTTTAGTCACAAAATAAACTTGGTATTTTACTCGGGAGCAATCTGGCTCATGTCTGCAGAAAGTTTAAAACAATTCTTTGCAGACATTTGGATTCTGACAACATTCCTCCTGGAGAATATACGTCTGGTTTGTAAAACATCTTAATAACCAGTATTCAAGGGATATTTTTAAAAAATCTTTTGAAGTCATACATCAGTGTATGGAAACAAAAGTAAACAGATAAACAAATGAAAAGAATAATAGAACTCTTAGAAATCCAGAAAAATATTGCGATATATTTACCTGCATATGACAGGAGAGCTAGCAGCTCTGGACCTCAAGAAAAAAGGACAAACCTTTGACGATCAAAATCCTCAGATTTTGGAGAGGGGACAAATGTTTGAAAGATGGGTGAATGAAGCCATTTTTGTTAAGAGGTAGACAACGACGGCTCTTAAAAACTCTCCAACTAGAGGTTGCTCTGGTGGGACCTGACAGAATTGACAAAGACTCCTGGATAGGTGTGGAAATATTTTCAAAAAAACTGAGAGAAAGTCCAAACAGACTTTGGGGCTGTTCACTTTGGATAGATTTACAAACTGGCTTCAGTCTGATCCAAATACAGAAAAACATACATCTATTAGGACTTAGGAAACCATGGTAGTGGTACACCTATTACAGAAACCATAAACCATCCACTGTCTGTTGCTTAGCAACACTGCTGCCAGCAAGTAGTGGATCTCCATTAGCTTGAAGTGTTGGGATCCGGAGCCTGTCGCTCCATCTTCTCTCCAGCAGAGTGCGCCTCGAGTCCCCTGGGCTGGAGCCCTCAC